>OMLP01028413.1:6163-24775 GCA_900302685.1 Spondyliosoma cantharus
TAAACAAGCTGTTCTCGGAGGAAAATAAGGTCCCCCAGAACATTGTTTGTAGCTAGAAAGGTGGCAGGGTCCGCCACATACAAACAAAATAAAACAGTATGAAGCTGTGTTATCCTTTAAGGTTTGTTTATTCAGTTTATTCAATCATGAAAACCAAAAGTTTGTTTATTTAGTTTGTTTGGAAATCAGCCAATGAAGATATTTCTCTTCTGGTTAAAATGTATTCTCCAAAACTGAAAAAGTGCACCTTTTAGAAAACAATGAAGTCACATGACAATAATGTCAGCAATTAAGATGACGTCCTCAAATGTCTTGTTTTTAGTCCACAGGACAAAAAGAAAACAGTGCAGAGGGGTAAAGAAACCAGAGAATATTCACATTGAAGAAGCTGAAAGCAAATCATTTTGACTTTTTTCACCCAAAGATTACTCAAAACAATTCATTCAGTAGTCGACCATCAATCAATCATTTTGCTCTAAATAATTAAGGTCTTTCTGATGCCAAAATGCCAAACAAATGTGAGCATTCACTGCTTGTCACTGACTTGTTCTCTTCTTATTTTGTTGCAAATTTGATATTTTTTCTGTTTGGATGAAAATTGAAATAATGAATAGTTGCAGCCTTACACCAAAAAAACAAAAACTCAAGGATATTAAATTTACCAGCACATAAAGACAAAAAAAAAAGCAGGTGCTTACAACAAAGTACCTGGAAGTATTAAACATTTACTTTTTTCCTATAGAATACCTTAATCGATTATCTAAATATTTGCTACTCAACTCTCTGTCAATTGGCTGATTAATGAATCAACTTATACAGACTAATTTATCTTTCTCAACGTCCTTGTCAGATTGATCCCAGTGCAGCCTGCTCTGTGACGAGCGCTCAGATCGAGCAGTGCTACAACAGAAACCAGCGAGGTGTCATGGAATTCTACACGGCCAAGTACACCTACAGACTGGACTTCTCAGGTAAAGTAACATCAAAGCTACTTCATCAGACAGACAATATTCAGCCCACAGAATCCGAAAGAGAAGTCGTCGAGAATTGTGGTTAAGATGTTGAGTAAGACTTTTTCCTGTTTCAGAAATTGTGCTTGACTTCCTGTGGCTTCTTCTCTTTATTTTTCCTCACCAGTCATGCGGCAGATAAATGTAACGACAGGGAAGCAGCGGCCAATCAAACGCTCTCTCCACTCCGCAACTGGCTTTAGGTAAGATTTGGCGACATCCTTTTAGCCTTTTTGTCCTCGATTTACTCGTCTAACAAAGAAAAGATGTAGGACGGAGCAGGATGAGGTTGTGTGTGTGGAGACCATACTTTAAAGCAAAGGTCGGAAGTCTAGCGTTTGCTGGCATCAAGAATCCCTGAAGTCAACCATAAATTCCCGCGAGCTCCGCAGGGAGCAGCCCTGAAGCTGAACCTGAACTTTGCTCTCTCCAAAAAACACAGGAGCAAAGAGTGAAGAGGCACAGATATGTTAGAAGAGGTTGTCTTTTTTCTTGTGTAGCTCTTGTGTCTTATTCTTCCGTTCCTTTTCTCTCAGGTTTATATGTGATAATCTCGCCTTGCCTGTTCCCTGTCATTGGGAGAGAATCAATACAGATGAGCCCTATCAGGTGAGTAGATAGACTCAGACTCATAGTAGAATGAGAGTTTTGCCCCCAGAAGAGTCAGATTATTTTAAAGTTAAACACATGGATCCCGGTCCTTGCTAACTAGAGGGTGCGGCTGTTCATTCATATTGTCAAAATCTCACCACAGGCACACGGTAGAGATGATGTTTGGGACCTGTGTGGGTGTTGGATTAAGAAAGACACATTCAGGTTCACACAGGTTATGTTTCCATCAATGCGTAATTTATTTGACATCATTCAAATCCATCAGACACAATGGCAACGAGATCTGACTAACAAGACCTAAAGTAACAACTGAATGTATATAGGTTATGATTACAATATATAACATATAATCATTCTTCGACATCCCCCGCTGTGTTTCCGCAGCTCATCCAGCTCGGAAGAGACACCTATGAGTTTAAAGAAGTTGCGAGACTGTATGAAAGGACAATGGATCATCCGATCAAATCCATCCAGAGGATTCAGAACTTGGACTTGTGGGAATTCTTTTGCAGGTAGACACTTGTTGTGTAGTAGAGGGGTGGACTGCACGATGTGTAAAGTGCTCTCTTGTGTTAGCAGTTTTATGTAATTCATATATTAATTCACAATGAGATTTTCTTATTTATGTTCTTTTTCGTTTCCCCTTTTTCAAAGCTTCTTCTCTTAAAGTAAATCGGCAGAAAGAGACCCCATCAGGAGCCTTCTCTCTTTTACCGAAACGTTTTATTAATTTCGATGAAAAGTCTGCAACCACATTGAGTTTGTCTTCTTCCTTTAAAGTCAGTCAGACACCCCTGTAGGCCTTTTGTAGCTTGTAAAATGCACTTTGTAAAAAAGTGATCAGTGCTCTGTGTTGTGTTGTCGTTCCTTGGTTCTCCCCTAAGGAAGAAAACACAGTTGCGAAAAGTCAAGCGCACATTGGATATTGAGGAGAGAATGCTGTTTCATGGCACAGGACACAGCAACATACAAGCTATATGTACATTTAACTTTGACTGGCGGCTCACTGGAAGCCATGGTGATGTCTATGGCAAAGGTAGACCCTTCTGTGTTGTTGTGACGCAACATCATGAAACAATTCACTGCATTTTATTTGGTCTGTATTTTAACGTCTCACTCAACCGTCCTTCCCCTCGCAGGGAGCTACTTCGCCCGGGATGCCAAGTACTCGAGTAAGTTCTGTCACACCACGGGGAAGCACAACACCACCCTGCAGAGACACGGACTCGCCCCGCCGATATTTGCCAGCGAGCCGCCCTACAAGACCATGTTCCTGGCCAGAGTGCTCGTCGGAGAATACACAGTCGGCCATCCGATGTACTGCAGACCGCCTTCGAAGGACGCCAGCTTCACTAACTTTTACGACAGCTGTGTCGACGATATGGCCAATCCAAAGATTTATGTCATTTTTGACAGCAATCAGATTTATCCAGAGTATCTGATTGAGTTCTACTGAAGCCTGAGACAAGAATATATGTACTTTTTTTTTCTCTCTCTCAAACATGGAAATAATGTGGATGCAGAAACAGATGACAGTGGGTGCAATGGAAATCTTCTTTTTCAGTCAGATCCGGTGCCTAACTGGAGCATGAGTCATCTAAAGTGCCTTTGGGGGAAACGGAAAAGACAGTCAAGGCTTTGTGTACAGTCTCTATACTGTACAGTATATACTAAGAGGCCCTTATGGTTTGAACGTTTCTGTGATGTAAAAAAAGAAAAAAAGGATTCAAATGCTGAGTAGAGATCAGTATTTGTGGCAATTTTGTATCAAATGCGGAATCTGTGCTTGCTCGTTCAATATCCGTGCACAGCTGTCTCATTGCAGCCTGTAGGTTATAGGTGACGTCCCGCCATTACTCCCTCACATCCACAGTGCCACGCATGAGCTTACTTACAAGTCATGTTCGACATTATTCTCAATGACAATACCAAAAACCACAACATGTTCCCGCTCGCTCATTTAGCGCCGTGATCCGTCAGTTAGCGACATCGACATCTGTGTGTGCCTAGTACAATGTATTACGTAGGCATGGGTTTATTTTATTTTTTTTTTATTAAAAAAAAAAACGCTTCTACCTCCTTTTTTTAACCATGCATCGGTGCACTTTCCCCACTTTCCGTGAAAGGTTTCGTATCTGTGTCACAGTGACACAAACTTGATGTCGTGTTCATTTGTGGTCCTTAAGCAATATGTGTCGGTGTATCCTTTTCTGTCCATTGACTTCAGTCTTCAAAAGGACGTGACAATGACCGAAGTTGAATATTGTAGTTCAACCCAGAAGATCAGCTCCAGCATCACATACGACTTAAAAAATCACCCGTGTGATGTCACCACCTGCTAACATCTTTCTTTACAGGAATAAGCAGGTTATGTTTGCACCTGGTGTAAATTTACAACAACAAAAAAATAAATGAATGTAGCCAGCACATGTATAGTACTGTAACTGTAAATTAATGTAATATTGCTTTGCTGTGTGCGTTTGTTGAATACAATGTATGATTGTGTTCGTGTGTGTATGTGTGTGTGTGTGTTGATCAAGAAGCATAAGAAAAGCATTCAGACTACTTCAGTTTGCCACAAGGTGGTGCAACAGTACAAGAATGGATCTCAAGCAACACTTGCATTTAGTAAATGCGGACGAGGGACGAAACAACCCCGATGTCTTTAGTCTTAACACTACAGCTGTGTGAGAGTGGAGGAGTGTGTGAAGCTATATGTGTGTGTCTGTAGTTTGCACATGTTACAACTAATAAACTTTTCAAATTACACATGTTCAGTTATCTCTTTCAGAACATATTTCAGAGAGGAACACTGTTGAGAACAAGCCCTTTTAACATTTATTCAGTAGTGTTAATTGTAAAGAACATTTACTTTTTGACTAGTTGGTATTCCAATCCATTATATTCGTAATGCTTTTTGGTCTTTGTATGTCTTTATTGTTAGGACAGCTTAGAGAGATGACAGGAAACAGGATGAGAGAAGAGGGGTGGTGACACGCAGCAAAGGGCCCCAGGCCGGGACATGAACCCAGGGCTGCTGCAGTGAGGACAAAGCCTCCCTATATGGGAGGCTTCGTCTGCTAACTGAGCTATCGGGCGCCCGCATAATGCATTTTTGACCAGTGGCAATGTATCTACAATCGGGGCCGTACGTCATGCCCCCCACCCAACCATCGAGAAAAGTTTCAAGATATATGAATCTGCATTTTGACAGGACTAAACATCATTCAGGAAATAACAAAAGTGGCAGCAAATGGGTGAAAATTAAACTCAAATTCCAACAGAAGAAGAAGAAAGAAAGTAACAAATGGTGGCTACATAGTATTTATTAACCATTTACAAAGTATGACGAACATCAACCTCAACTTTCCAATAAACAATTGCTAAAAAATAGTTTATAAAGCAAACTTTTATAATTAGAATTGAAGTTCAGTATTGAAAAAAATGATGTCTAAAATGATGTACATCTGAAATTAACTTTAAAATCCACATTTTTGATCTTACCGATGGCTTTGTGGTTCTTTACCGACACCCACATATCCAAAACAGTTGTTGTGGTTACACTTCTGCTGTTCAACAATCCTTTTTACAATACATATCAGTTCAGCTTTAGATATCTGTTCAGGAAGGACTAATATCTATATTGACCACAAAGCCACAAAATAGCTTTACAGATATCTTAAAATAACATTTTAAGTGAGAACTGAATGTGCCAGGAGTCAGGCATACAGATTAAATGTGAAAGGGGCTTGGCAAAACATGTCACATGAGCTTCCTTTCTTTTGAGTGAGAGACAGGCCTCCCTCCAGAGGTGTGGCTTCACAGATCTTTGATCTGTACAAGTCAGAGGCACTAAAGTCAACCTTTGTAATTACCGGAGTGAATCAGAGAGAGGAAGGTCAGGTATAAATCATATATATTTTAGCTTTTGCTTTGATAAAACTTTTCTTTCCCCCCATCAGGACAATGTGGCACAATGAAGAGATGGAAGACATGGACACATCAGACACCCCGTGGTGTTGGTATTACCTGGCAGACTGTGGAAGGTGGCACAGATTTGAGGTAAACTGTTTTTAACGTTCACTAAAAACATTCATAGAGCAAAATGTCTGAGGTAAAACTAACTTTTCATTGCTTCCTGTCCATCCTGCAGGACGACCCAGACAACCCGCTCAGCAGTCGGGATATTGAAAACTGCTACCTAAAGAACTCAAAAGCAGTTTTAAACACATCAACAGCAAACTGTCAAGGCAACGTAGATTTCTCAGGTACCTTGACTGCACGGTCTTGTTCACATTATGTCCTCGTCTGCCTTTAAGGAACTTGGTCTGACATGACTTCTGTGTTCTTACACAGCAATGTTACAGACTGACCTCAAGACAGGAAGGCAAAGACGAATCCAGCGGAGCTTTAACATCGACAGAGGGTAAAATGAACAAGTGAAAACTAATAAATAATACAAAAATGTAAGCTCACAGCAGTCGAGGATGTGTGAGTATTGTTTTCTGAAAAAATGAAAGTGAAACTCAGCACAACCGTTAACTGTTTCCCTCCCACAGCTGTTCCTGTTTCAGTGCTGCTCCTGTCTTCTGGGAAAAGGTTGATCCCGCCCGTCCATATCAGGTGACAACAAGAGCAATGTGTTTAAAACTGTTCAGCTGTGATGTGAGCAGTTTGGATGTATTGATGTATTGAGGTTTAACGTTCAAAATGACAGGCTGCCTTAATCCTCCACAAACACAGCTGAAAGCATAATCATGTTAGCATTAGCGTTAGCCAAATGCTCAGCAGTTAGCTTGCTGGAAAGGTGTAAAGTGGTTGTACAACCCAAGAAAAATATGAACTCATTATTTTGTATGAAAATATAAAATCTTTGAAATTAACATCAATATTGGCAAACAGTGAAATTAAAAATTTGGATTTGTGTTGGTCTAAATTCAGCAAAAACATACGTAATTACCGGCTAGCATCTTTCCTTGGGTGAGGAAAAATAACTACAACTTGAAAAAGTAGGGTAAAAATCTTTTTTATTGAGCATTTGATGAAATTTTTTCCATTCAGAGACTTTGAGAAGTCTCTTGGTAGTCATCTTTTAGAAAACTCGACTTGCCACTGTCGTGAGAGGCCTATACAGGCAATAGCAGAGTAGCGTGTTAGCTACTGGTAAAATGAATTCCCCTTTTCCACATGGCATGTGCTTAATAACATCGTCAATTTTTTATGTTTTGAAACTTTGGATTGAGCAACAATTCATGAATTTAAGCTGTTTAAAAGGTGGCATTTGATTGGTCCTCCCATGTGAATTCCGAGCACTGATTGGTGCTTTGGAGTTAGACCCTTACAGACCCATGCCAGAGAATGACGGTGGAGATTTTCCCTTTAGAATTTCACGGCCATTAATACATAAAACAAAAGATAAAACTAACTCAAAATAGGGATATGTAAAAAACATTAAAAATAAATTAATTAAAAAAAACGCATAAAAAATATTGCCATGTGAATAGGGAAACACAATTTTTACCCCAAAAATCTGATTAAAATTTCACAATTTAACTTTTATACTGGTATGATTAACTCTGTTAAGTGTTTATTTTCTTAATATATCTCACAGTTAATCCCTCTGAATGAACTCGACCCTGAATATAACTGTGTGGCAAGTTATGTGAAGAAGGACGGGCTGCTGGACAGACCCATCGTATCCATCAGCAGGATACAGAATTTGGACCTGTGGGAAATCTATTGCAGGTGTGTATACAGGCCTCTGAGTTCTCCTCATCCCCCTCAACAGTCGCCTTCTTTGTAATCAAACTGATCTCTGTCTCAAAGGAAAAAGTCACAGCTCATGAGAATTCATGGCATCAAGGAAATTGAGGAGAGGAGACTCTTTCATGGGACTGAAAACCAAAATGTCGACAGCATTTGCAAGTTTAACTTTGACATACGGTTGGCTGGACAACATGCCCACGTGTACGGCAAAGGTAAGTGAAACGACACAGTAGCTATATTTGCACCTAATGATTGTAATGTAGGTGTTGTCTGTTCGCCAGAGTTTGATCTCATTTCTTTTTTCTTTTTTTCAGGAATATATTTCGCGAGACACGCCACATACGCAGACAATTACAGCCGAGGCAGCAAGGATCCGTTGCCTCTGTATGGCGGAGAAACGCGAGGGGTAAACAGCGAATACACTAAAATAATATTTGTGGCGCGGGTGATGGTCGGAAAATCAGTTGCGGGAGAGAAGAATTACCTAAAACCTGATCACGGAAAGAAAGAAAACACTCACTACAGCTGTGTGGATGATGTCAAACATCCCAATATTTTTGTTATTTTTGATCCAAATCAAATATATCCAGAGTACTTGATCCAGTACAGATGAAGTCCAAAGAGGATCCTGAGCAAAATCAACATGTCATGTGTCATGTCATTGTCCGTAACCGCTTCATCCCTTTTACGGGGTCGCGGGGTTTGTTGCTGGAGCCAATCCCAGCTGTCTCCGGGCGAGGGCAGTGTAGTCCCTGGACAAGTCGCCAGCTCATCGCAGGGCCCTCACTGATGGCAGAGGCCGCCATGCAAGGTGCCAACTGCACATCAGGAGCAATTTGGGGTTCAGTATCTTGCTCAAGGACACTTCGACATGCAGCCCAGCCCGGCCCGGAGCCAGGACCTGAGCTGCAGCCGCCCCACAAAAGCAACATATTTACTTATATTTTTCTACAGTAGCATAACTCATTTTGACAAAACTTTTATAAACTACATTTTTAAGAGGACCTAAAATCTGCACTTACTTGAATGTTTACATACGTTTCTATTTGCAAAAACAAAGAAATCTTACCAGTGATACTAGTTTAGGTTTAGTGCTGTTTATAAAATGCATTCTTACACGTCAACCGCTGTCGCATTCATTTTCGGTATTTATGAACACATGAGCTTCGGAAATAAATTTCGTGGCAGAACCAAACCAAAAGTCTTCGTGTGTTTATTCCTCTTCCAGTTCTTCATCATGTGTATCACTACAGCGTAAAAAAGGAAATGAAATCTTGTGAGATGAGAAAGAGAGTAATACACAGCAAAGGGACCCAGGCCAGGATTTGATCCCAGGACTTCTGTACATGAGACACCCACTCTACCAACTGAGCTAATCATTAACTCATCACACAAGTCTTAATTAGAATACAGAAATCTTCATTGACTTGATTTTTTAAATTGTTTTATCATGATTGTTTGTTTTTCATGAGTGAATAAACTGAATAAACAAACTGACTTTAAAGGACAACACAACCTCATGCTGTTTTACTTTGTTTGAAGCTAGAAAGGTGGCAGGGTCCGCCACAAATAAACAGTGTTCTGGGACCTTATTTCCCTCTGACAACAACTTGTTTATTCAGTTATGGAAAAGAGTTATCATACATATTAAATCTACATTTAGTATGTAGAGTTTGAATTTCTTCTCCAAATCTACATAATGCCCCTTTAATATTTACTGTTATAAAAGCCTGTATGTCTGAAATTTTTCAACATCATGAGATGTATTTGAATATTTATCAAAAGAGGATGTGTACAGTCTGTCCAGGCTTTCACTAAGAGGCATGTGAAGAGCATTATTGAGATAGTCCACAAACAGGGGAATGAATGAGAGAACCACACCTTTCATTCAAAAACATACAAATACGCTTGGATGTCAGAGGATTATGTTACACTTTACATTCAGCATAAACCATACGCACGAGGTCACCTGCTCAGATTACAGTCAGACTGCTTCAGTTTTGCCAGTGCAGTGACGTCTCTGCCCCCAAAACCACCAACAAGCGCTTTCCAGCTGCGAGAGAAATGAAACCTGACTGGCTGCACCGCTCCCTGCAGGTAGTTTTCGACACGCCCACATCAGTGACGTCCAGGCGGCAGGCGGTATCCTCCCTCACACACACCTGCTCTGACGTCACTGGCTGTGGGGCGAGTTTCAACCACAGTCCTGCTGCCCAGCAACATCAGTGAGGTAAACAAATATAGACAGATCATTTCATACATCAGTGTTTCTTTTCGTAACTGACTGACCTTATTGGGTTAACACAGGCTTGTTTGTTAAGAGTCAGAGTAAGTGTGACTCGAAGGGCTTTGATTTTAAAGAGACAATAATTAAAAATGGGCTAACTGTACTTGACAGAAGCCGTCAGCAGAGGTCGCTGTTGACTCATGTGACATGTGGAGGTTAAAGTGTTGGCACTGATCAGCGCTGGCTGCTTCACATTATGTTTTTTTTTTTTTTTTTACTGGCACATTTCTGCCATCACTTCTGCACAAAACTCCTTCAGAGTGAGTCAGCAGCTCATTATCCTGTTCTCTCTGCAGCCCTTCTCCCAGAGTCATTATCATTAGTTGACCCCAGGGTGCCAGCTGGTGGCTACATCCACACACTGATGGAATATACAGTACAGTGACCCAGTACATTTGCTTACTTACAATTTTAGCAAGTATTTGAACTTGTTTTTCTGTTGCTTTATACTTATACTTCCACTCCACCACATCGCCAGAGTTATTTGATTGCTTTGATAGCGTCCAATTACTTTGCAGATGGAGACAATCAGAAAAATGCTGAATACTGGATTTCATAATTGGCCAGGTTGACCCATAGTTAACAGTAATTATATGTACAATTGACTTTTACTTGTACTTTTGATAGCTAGAAAGTATATTTATCTCCAGAAAATGACATTTAATACTTGATATGATGATTCCTACAAGAATACTTTTGGTCTTGCCTCAATATACCATATTTAAAGAAAGCTTGCCAATGACAATATATGTTATCTTTTGTTGCAGCACATCACCATCTATCTGTGAATTTTTAATTTCTAATTTTTAAATTTTTTTACTTTGACATATTGTATTAGTGTACTGGACCCAAGAACACACAAGAAAACACAAAGTCGTACTCAATATCTCTACTTTAACTTATTTAAG
The DNA here is from genome assembly GCA_900302685.1 of Spondyliosoma cantharus. Taxonomy (NCBI): domain Eukaryota; kingdom Metazoa; phylum Chordata; class Actinopteri; order Spariformes; family Sparidae; genus Spondyliosoma; species Spondyliosoma cantharus. The sequence goes on from OMLP01028413.1 coordinate 16,747, forward strand.
TAAGATATCTTGCACTTTTTTGTTTCTATGGATGGAAGGTGACAAAGCACATCAAATACTTCTAATAGAAATAACTGGTGAAAGAGGTTAAAGTATGCAGCGTGAGTCCATAAAGGCCTTAAAACTGAACACGGATTTGTGCTGCAGAACTCTGTTTTACTTCCCTCCCCGATTAATCGCCTCATGACCTCTCAGATTAATCTTGTGACCCTTTGATTGAGGTCCAAAAGTGTTTAAAACGAGCTCCACTTCAATAAGCTACCACGGTAAAAGGCTACTTACACAGTCACGCATCAGTGTTAATCACATCAGTCACAGAAGCCGCTTGAATGTATTATGAGTAACTTCTGATACTTTGGTATACTTTTCTTCTGTACTGTAGGTAGTAAAGATTATTCTTGCATTGTTATATTGGTATTTACTGAAGGATCTGAGTCTGTGTAGTCTTATACTACTGGTTATATATATTAAAAATGAAAGTTCAATGAAACAGTTCCACATAATTATTAAATAACTGGCAAATAATTGATCTTTCACCTATTTCTTGATCAGCTAAACTATTATTTGTATGCCTGACTTTTGCATCGAACCATTTCTAAGGCCCCAGAATTACACTTCACAGATGGCACTAGCCATGTGCTTCCACTACTCTCACGTGCTCACCTTGAAGGCATAGCCTCGAGCGGTGAGAGGAAATCCTTCGTCTTGTCACGGGCCTGCTGAACTTCCTTCCCTATTGTGCAGTTTCGGTGGTTTACTTTAACATGTGGGCCCAGGTGTTGACCTGCTGACAGGAGTCGTGTCTGCCGGATATGGGAGAAGAACCTGAACATGCATGTAGGGATCATGTGTAAGTCATTTTTCATCTTCTGAAGGACAAAGGCAGATTTTCCATGTTGTACTTGCTCCACTGATGAGAGGCCATCAAAGTGCTTCCTCATTGGGTGCCAAGCCAGTGTGACCTGAGATAGAAGGAGGCAAGATGAAACCAGGTTTACAAAGATATGACAAGTCCTGTTAGACGTTACTTTATCAATGGAATATAAGTACATTTCCTCACTCTGACTTGTTTTGTCAATATTGAAATAATTTACGGATGATGGAGAAGTCATATCTTAGTTGCTTTGTTGTTGTTTTTTTCGAGAGAAGATAAAAACGATAATACAAATAACTGTCTGGTTGACTGTATTCATGATAAGAAACATCATAATTCATAAATTATAATAAGCCTGTTATTGTTGTGGTTTGAGTTTTTTTTTTCATTTCTTGTTTAACTTTGAAGTTCTGCCATCTGTCATGTTTTGTTTTTCATTTCCTCCCTTTGTTTGTTTCCCCGCCCCTTTTTGCTCCTCACCTGTGATCAATTAGTAATCACCCCCCTGTATTTAAGTCCTTGTCTTCCCCTCTGTCTTTGTTCTGTTCATCATCTGTCTCCTGTTCCTGTCTGTCAGTCCTCTTCCACCTGTTCTCAGCTCCTCATTTGGTTTGTTCCCTTTTGTGTTTTTTATTCCGTTATCATTTCTGGATTTGCTCCTGCCTGCTTCCTCTGTTTTAATACTCCTTTTGGATCTCGGATTTTGTATTGTTTCGGTTTGTTATTAAAACTCGCTTTTCGTTTCTACCTGGCTTTTTGTGTCTTGTGTTTGCGTCCCGTTTAGTTTAATCTTTAGCAATCATCCTGCAGCATGATTGGCTATTCATTGGTTTTATTTCTCTTTTAGTACTTTGTACTTTGTTATAATTTATGTGTATATTGTAAAGCCTTTTGTTACGCTGGTTTTGATAAGTGATATGCATATAAAAGTATTATTATTATTTGCCAGTGAGAAGAGAGATCTTAATACAAACCAACTGTTTGAGAGTATTTTCGAATGTGCATTGTTTTCATTTTGCTTTTGGAGATGCATTTTAGTTTTGCAGATTTTTGGACGTGTATGGTGTCATTGTCATTGTTCTTTTGAATCCATGTTTCAGCTATTTGAATGTAATGTTTTTATAATTAATGCAATTCCAACATGTGTGCATAATTCATGCCACCCCAGTAAGAACTTTCAGGCCTCACCACTGTTTCATTTGTAACGACAACAAACCCTTGTTAGTATTTTTAATCATTCTTCATTATTTGAGCTCAGTACTGTGACGACTCAGGTGCATGTGGCTGTTCTTTGCCGTAGTATTGTTGATTATTTCGCAGTTGTAAATGATTTAATTGGTCGTGTGGGTGTTGTGTTTAGCAGATGGCATTTTTCAAAACAAGGTTATTTCCATGCCTAACAAACACATTCTTAATTCAGAGTCATTATCATCATTGCATAACGAAATCTGTCCTCACAGATTTACGCCGACTCCTCGCGCACAGTTAGAAAATGTTTGAAAACTGGGGCTGCGAGTGTCCTCGGAGTCGGTAAGTGAGTCAAGTTTGATACCTCCTTAAATATTTAGGGCCCGGCGTGCTCGGAGTTCTGATTAGAACCTCTTTGATGTCTGCTTCATCAGATCATATCAACGCGGTGAGTTTGTACAGAGACCAAGTCTAATTAGTGGCTCCCTCAGAAGGCTTTCTGTGTGTGTGTGTGTGTGTGTTGTGTCATTTAGAGAGCAATGAGACGAGCGTGGCACTGTTTTCCTCCTCCGTCTCTAATGAAACCAACGACGAGGTAACAGCGCGAGAGAGAAAATTACCTCCTTTTTAAATGATGTAACATTTGAAACACTCATAAATGTATTTGGGAATTTCAATTAAAGCCTGCGAGGCCGGTCCAGGAGGACGATTCGCAACTGACGCATTCCCCTCAGTGTTTATCCAACGCATCCTTGGCACAGGACGGTTTGTTTAGGCCTGAGGTTCTCTGCTCCACTTCAACACATACTTAACATTGTTGTATCAGCTGGATACTTCATGACGTTTCCTAATCTGATGAGAGTTGCTTACAAACATGATTTTGTAACCAGTGCATGAGACCCCTCTTCTCTCGTTGCCTTAAATACAGTTATAACATATTGATATGATTAGGAACTAAACATTTTTGCTGTTGTTTTCTTGTATTGACCTACGTATGTTGATCTCTTGCCTCTGACATGTAACTACCTTACCTGTGAGGTTTTGAATTGCCCCTTTTTGCGCAATCCATGATCCGGCTGTGGCTCAGGGGGTAGAGCCAGCGTCTTATTATCGGAAGGTCGCTGGTTCGATTCCCCCTGGTCTGCATGTCAAAGTGTCCTTGTGCAAGATACTGAACCCCCAAAATCTGCTCCTGGTGTGCTGGTCAGCACCTTGCATGGCAGCTACCGCCAGCAGTGTATGAATGTATGTATGAATTACTGCAAGTTGCTTAGGACAAAAGAGATAAATGTAAATGATCCTGAATGTAAACAATGGATTTTTATATTTATACGTGTGAATGAAATGTCCATGTCGGGAGAATTCCTCAGATTTTCTACTTAAAGGTACCATTTGTAAGATAAATCAATCCCAACTCATCAAGATGTTTGGTGAGTTGGGATTGAGACTCTAAAATCAACTTTCTTACACCTTTAATTTAAAAAAGCAATACTGCAGTGTAGAACTAGTCTGTTACAAAGTGAAAAAGTCCTGACTTTAGAATTCAAATTAAGTGAAAGTATAAAACGTTTAGCCTCGTAAGTCAAAGCAGGCTGCTTGTCATGCAGAGTGGCCCTTTCAGAATAATAAATATTGTATTAATGGATTGTAATTATTGTCAGTTGTAGCCGGCACATTTTTTGGGACTTCGTTGATTGCGATTTTCCCTGCGGTGGTCAATAAAGTCCCATTGGTGTCAAATATATATACTATCAATTTTTTTTGACAATCATATGTTGAATTATTTACATGAATCTGGAGATTAACTAGGAGCTAAAGAGATATCGAATAAATGAGTAAAAAGTGCAACATGAGCCTCTGAGATTTTGGGAAGTTACTCCCAATTACTCAAGTAAAAATACTTTGTACATATCTAGCTTGAATAAATCCTACTGATTCCACCTTTAAGTTTAATAGTCTTTGAATTATATTAATGTGACGTGAGGTTCAGTTGGCTTTGCACAGAAATGTCAGTAGGAATGTCCTTCAGAGGGACATTTTTGACTTTTATACTTTTTTCAGAGCCTGTACTGTTCTACCTTCCCTTGAGCATAGAAGTGCGTCTACTTTTACCAGAGTATTTATTTTACACAAGTATTTGTACTTCTACTTGAGTTAAGAATGTGTTTACTTTTCCACCTCTGACTGACCCCAGAAACAAGTAACGTCATTTAAGATGACATGCTTACAAACATTTCTGTCCGTCTGTGAACGACTTTTTTTGGCAACTATACATATATACAATATACATACACACAACAATTCTTTATGGTCAATCACTGGTGATTTTGATGAAGCCCTAAGACGAGAACATTATCGCTTTTTTTCTGCTGTATGTGTGCTGTAGACACTTGACATTTTTTCACAGCAGACACTTTGACTTGTCATAGCAGGACAAGTGCAGGTGTAATTAACGATGTTAACGATGGCTCAGTTCCCAGCAGCCACCGTCAGTGTTGTCAATTAAACCTGTGATCTCCTGTTTCTAGAGGCCAAGTGTGTCCTTTGTTTTCTTTTGGATGTTTTGGCACATGGATTGTAATCTTTTCATTCTAGATTTTTTTTTACGTTAGGGTAGTAGTGAGTGTGTAATGTGGCACATCACTTTGATTTCATCGTTGAGAAGCAGGTGGAGGTGTACGCTTGAGACAGGATTCAAAGCCAACTCGCTGCACACTCTGTATTCACATAAATATACACGTTGGTTGGCTCGCTGAATTTACATTGTACGGGAGGCCACAGGCTTTTCCCAGAGGACATCACACCGCTGAGAGCAAAATCCATGTTTTTTTCTTTATTATGGAAAAAGGGTTCACTTTTCTTTACAAAACACCACACATTTTCAGCTACATGTTTTTTCTTCTTCTATAATTTAACCAAAACATCACAATCAGCAAAAAACATCTAACGTCATTTTTAAGGAGCTCTCTCTGTGTCACAAACCCCCATTTCTGTGACAGGAAACACAACCTGATGTCCCTGAGCAGAGAGAAAAAAGAAAGAAAAAAAAACACATTTGAATGTAGTTGTCATGTTGCCTACTGTATCCTATCTACGTGGAGAACCCAGAGAGGGTGGGCTAATGTGACAGTGCCTGCACAGTATTGGCTGTTTCACATAAAACAACATGTATTAATAAATTAAGTTTGATCACATGAAAGTGACACATTTGACACACGGAGCACAACACAAAAGTGAGGACAGTTCTTCGCTTGGCACGAGAGGCGTAAAGACTCAGGACAAGCTTTGGCACCGCTGAGGAGTTTTTCTCATTATCTATTTAGAGTCACAAGGGCTTAAAATGCACCAGGTGCAAAACAATCTTCAGTGACACGGACAACAGAATGTGTTTGGCTATGCATTACTCTATATTTTGACCTGTTATTTTTTCATTTGTTGGAGCAATTTACAAGACAGCACTGTATTAGAGGGTGGTACCTGAAGACGTCTTAGCACTGGCATGCTTTTAAAGTTATACATTTACTGTCTTAAGAGCAAAAGTTGAAGGTGAGGGCACCCTGAGGGTAATAAATCAGGGTTTAATGTACTCTACTAATTTAGCATAGCACTCCTACAAAACTGTTGGACTCATGATTGACAGTCTGAAAGTAAAACAAAACCAAAATCAATGCAGCAGAACCAGACAGAACGGCTTTTCAAATCCTGTGTATTCTTCTTTCTTGTCAGAGACTGGTGCCTACATAACCCACAATGCAACTCCGCCGATAACAGTTTCTGGTGCTTTATGCTAGTAGTGGCTAATGTAGCGTCAAACCACTAGTTTACTTCTGTCCAACTCCAAACCCACTTTTTTTTTGTTAATTTTCAAACTTGTAGTCTTCAGATGTTTACTCAAGTGACATCACTTAAGGCAATTTATCAGCCTACATTACCCACAATGCAAGTAGATCATCAGCAGTTTGGACAGATAAAGCATCACATCCGCAAATTTATTTTTATTGAGGCCCAATTGATGGTAACAATTTATCAGATGAAATCACCCACAATGCAACTCGACCGCCAGCAGATTCTGGTGTGTTGTGCTAGTAGCAGCTAATGTATCCTCAAACCACTAGTTCACTTTTTTCTAACTCCCCAACAGATGCTGACTCCAGTTACATCACATGGCTCAAGTGACATCACTTGAGGCAATATATTAGCTTGTGTTACCCACAATGCAACCCGACCAACAGCAGTTAGGACAGAGATTCTGATGCGTTGCTCTAGTAGCAGCTAATGTGGCCTCAAACCACTAGCTCTCTTCTCTCTAATGCCACACTCCCAACGATTCTTTCACCTTCAAACTTGTAGTCTTAAGCTCTAATTGATATTGACTCAAGTGACATCACTGGACTCAAGTGACATCACTCGACTCAAGTGACATCACTCGACTCAAATGACATCACTTTAGGCAATTTATCGGCAAATATTCTGTTGTGTTATGCTGATAGCAGCTAATGTAGAGTCTGACTCACTTGTTTTCTAACTCTAGACCTCCAAAATCTTTCGTACTTTAACTCGCAGACTTCAATCCCTAGGGTTCCGGCTCAAGAGACATCACTTGAGGCCATTTATAAGACTAGGGTGACGTTCCCCTTTAACGCAAACCAGCTTCAGCTTATTATCTAAATACATTAGCTACATCCTGATTCAAATTAAGTGCTTTACAACAATTTTAATGATATTGAAATAATAATCAACTAATTTTCCAGACCTTTGTTGTCAAGATTGTTTTGTTTTTTTTACTTATTAGCCTTTGACTTCAGTGCATCACTAAGCATCACTTTATAAAATTTCATAATAAAAGGTGACATTAGTCATAGTCTTTTCAGCCACCGTGCAGCACTGTTGGTGACTTGTCATCAAGGCCGAACACCTTTAAATCCAGAACATGCTGAGTCTCAAACTGTCTTCCACAAGCATCGCAAGCCGCAACTCTACAGAATCTGTCTCTCGTGTCTCGTAGCGAGAGCTTGTAGCCTCCGGCTCTTTCACGTCCTCTCCTGCTTCATTCTCTGGAGGACGCTACGTCAGCGTTAAAGTAAAGAGCGCAGCAGCTCTCTCAGTTCAAAGGTCGCTCCTCTGCGTCTGCCTTATCCTGAGCCCCTGCCTCTCCATGATGTTCCACAGCTTGCGCAGGTTGGACTGGGTGATGGCGTCGTCAGGTTTGAGCTGCAGCGCTCGCAGGTAGTTGGCCTCGGCTTCAGGGAGCTTCCCATTCAGGTGGAGGATGGCACCGAGGTTCATCAGAGCAGCGGGGTACTAGGAGAGGGCAGAGACACAGTAAGGAAAAGGAAGCAGAGCGGGGCTTTGTGCCATAATTAAACTTTAGTTCTGGGGGTTTTAGGGTGTCGACTTACAGGACTGCCGTAACTGTGTCGACCTTGGATTTCATCTATCTGGACAAACTATTTTAAACTTGCCCTTCTCAGTTCTACATTTGACACAGTTATGTGAGAGGTTTAGGCCTTTTAGGAAGCTTGCCAGATTTCTTTTTATGAATGAAGGATTAAGGCAAAGGCTCTGGAGAAATTTGCTAAAGGCTAAGAAAATCAAATATGCATTAAATTAGCCCTAATAGAATCTCACAGCACAGTAGCAGGCCTGGTCAGAGAAGACAAAAACATGTCCTTTAAGAGCCACCATGGAAAAAGAAATAGGTAGCAGGTTGTGTGTGGGTGTGTGTGAAGTATTACCCACTTAGAAAAAGGTGCGTTTTTTTAATAAAATATCTCTTGAAGCCGCAAAGTGAAACCATGTGGCCCCCTGAGTCATGTACCACTCGTGGAAAACTACAAAAAAAAAAATCCAGAAATCCATAACCAACAACCACACCCAGATCTCATCCTTAAATTCGCCGACACCTCATCCCCCAGACCTGGCCCTGTTCCCAGACCCACGTCCTCGCTGCATGACATATTGTTAGCA
>OMLP01028414.1:0-19169 GCA_900302685.1 Spondyliosoma cantharus
ACGTGACGTCTGACTTGTTTGTGTCCTGGTGGTCCGGGTCGGTCTGCACCGCCTTGTCCGCTTTGGCCAGCAGCCCGTCCACTTCATGATGACCCTCATGGCCTTTGGAGAACATCAGCCGCTGCATGATCTTCTCAGACGACTCCATCTGAGCTGGAGCGCAAATCCAAACAAACACACACACACACACACACACACATTCACACAGATGAACCTCATTTGTAACGATGTTTCTCTCTAAAACAAAAGCTCTCAGCCGTCCTGCCAGCAGCTGCCTCCATTTCATCGCTACGACCTGTTTTTCCTGGATAATCACTCCCCTTCATGCACAAATTACACAGTAGGCCATTACCCTCTTCAGAGTGTTGACCTAATGTGAATATATTGTTGCCTTGCTGACTCACAGTCCTGGGCCAGCAGTATGGCTCTGTTAGTGATGGCCTCCAGAGCCAGCCAGATATCAGATCGGCCTGGCCCGAGCACCAACAGCGTCTGCAGGATGGACAGCAGCTGGAGAGAGGCTGGAGAGCTGCTCACCTGCGCAAAACAACACACGCGTACGCACACATCAGGAGGGCTTGTCATGGTCACAAATACTTTACGAATTAAACCTTTAAATCAGAGGCATTTCATTTACTGTGAGGCATCTGTAACATTGACTCATTCAGCCTCCTATCCAACAAATGATCTTAGTTCTTAGTAGGACATGACAAAGCCAATCACACCTTGTTAAAAAGTGTAGTGAAAACCTCCAGGTGATTACTCATGTCAATGCCCCCGTAGACCCGCAGCAGCTCCTCATCATCTTCAGCCATTGCCTCTTCAAAAGCCTCACACTGGATGATCAAGTCTTCATCCTCCTGCTCCCTGCACACCACCAACATACACCTCACTGATGGGGGACACTTCATCACATTTAAATGCCACACTCAATTTTGTAAAAAGCAACGGGGAGGGCCTTTGCACAAATTACTGTCATTAATGGATGCAAATTGCGTACGTCTTTTCCTAAAAGCACAGGTTATTTGATTATCGAGATTGCAACGAATGTGAACTTTGGAAATAACCTTTAAAACTCAAATTGTCACACGAAAACCGCTTCAGAGTTTAAAGCGACAAAATGAGACATGAACAAACAGAAGGAAGGCTTACCTTAACTTTGGCAGAATATCAAGTAACTGAAGCCCTGCAAGACAACAAATACACGCAGCTCTGAGTATCACAGCACTCAATTATCAGTTTTTATTTGAAAGAAAAGTTTATCGTAAATAGGTGTCAACACATCTCTCCATAGTGGCATATGTTAGTTTTCTGGGGAAATGGCAGGAAGTCACAGGTGAGCAATCAGACAGAAGAGGAGTGGCCAAACAAATGGGCTGATTGGTGGTGGGTGGCACTATGAGGAATTGAAGAGGATTTTCAGAGCTGCAACGGTCTGACATTGTTACGACAAACATCATATTACGATTATTTTTGGCAGACATACGACTCACGATCAGTGCAAATGACCATTTTTGCAAAAACTACTAAAATCATGACGATGTGACACTTGCTGTTGCTCTACTGTCCCAATCCAGCGGATTTTATTTGTCTGGAGAAGGGAATTTGTAGCTATCTCTGCAGCACTACAGTACTTTACCATAAGGCTGTTTTGTGAACTATATCAGAAAAACTGTGGCTTCTGCGATTTGCACTTAACCGTGCTGCAATTACTACAAATACTTTGCTTAAACTGTGAAGCTGCAAATCTGCCATATTCATTAAACTATCTCAACTGTGGCAATGTTTAGGCACTGCTAAACACTGATGCCTTAGAATAAAAAAAGGTCCTCAGTCCAGGGTTAATCCTCTCCACAAGCCACAAGAGAGCACAATGCACTATAGAAAACAGACGCATGATTAGTTTCATTCACTCACTTCCTCACAAACACATCAACCAAAACCACATTAGGTCAGTGTGATTCAATCAGTGTGCGAGAGTGACGGCATTTTTCCTCAAACTGAAACTAAAACTAAAACTCAAAGTCACTGGTTACTGTGTGAAATGCATGAATACACAATGCTTTATCCACTTGAGGCTCGCTCAGTTCTCGGGCATTTTGTCAAAGTAAGAATGAGGCCGTTAGACCTATTCTTAGACAGACCCAGTGACAGAGATGTTTGTAATAGAGCTCCTGCTGATGGCCTGCTTTCCTCCCTGCCTGCACACTTCCAGCGCTCTGTTTACCACAGTTTGACCTTACTCATGACTCCCTGATTAATTTTTTAGCAGCAGCAGATGACAGAACCCACCGATAAACTCCTTCCTGGTCTTATCTCTCCGCCGGAGGTCATCTGTCCCGAAGATGATGGCGTTGATGACGCTGAGGAGCGTGACCATGTACGGGACGTTGTCAGTGGCCTGCAGCTCGTTCATGATCACGCTGAAGCGATACTGCTGTGTCTTCACGCCCTGAAGGAGAAATCAAAGTTAGTGCAAGTGAGCACCTTACTATCAATGAGAAAGACTGAGATTCTACAGAATTGTATACTTGACACTAACCACTAGATGGCACTGTTACGGTATGCATATCACTCAGAGTGATGATGGGGGATCGTCTGAGGTAAATCCCACAACAGCTCAAAAACAAGACGTTGGACAATCGACACACTCTCACAATCTACTTGCCTTGTAGTGGTCCAAGGCATCCAGTGCCAGGCGATGGCCGTCCGTGGAGAACATGCTGAGGGCGGCGAGCAGCTCAAACACTTGCTTCTTCACCATGGTGTTGGAAGTGTCCAAAGCTGTGGAGCATCAGGATCGCAACACATCAATACAGGCAGAGCGCTCGTGTTTCCAATCTGTTTTCTCTTAAAGAAAAGCCCACATCTCTACTCATTCCCCCTCTGTGTCTTGTGCCAAGAATAATGCTTTGTTTCGCTTCCTTTTAGGTAGCTCGACTTGGACCTTGCCCCCTGAAAGATGTGCCACTGTACGAAAGATAAACATGTGTTTGTGTGTGTGTGTGTGTGTGAAGGCGGGGAAATCCAATATTCACAACAAGAGTGTGACACGGAATTTTTAGGGATCTCCCAAAGTAGCTCTCGATGACTCATATGTGTATAGAGTTGAGTCCACGACTGGGAAATTCAGCACAGCAAGGTAGTCACAGAGAACCATCTAATCAGCTGAGTTATGACCAGTGTGAAGAGCCATGTTAACAGTCTTTTGTACTTCATTTACCAGAAAATGGTGTTATGCCACTTCTAATAATTAATTTACATATTAGAATCAGATAATAGGCCATGTAAGATGTGCTAAGTGTAAATGTATTTTATTGTATAATACTTCTGACTGAAGATTTGTGCTTACACTAGTCTATTCTGCTATAGGGCAATTTGAGTCTGCTCCATTAAAGGATATGTTCACCCAAACATAAAAATTCTGTCATTATCTACTCACCCCCAAGCCGAACAAAGCATAAAATGGCTCCAAACAGCTTGTTCAAGGTAATCCAAGTCTCCGGCAGCTCAGAGATCTCAAACTGACACTGATATGATGTCTTTTGAATCAATTTGTGATCTTGGGGATCTTCTGGAGACTTGGATCACACAGGACAATATGTATGGAGCCATTATAATGTTTTGCTGCGACGCTCCAGAAAGGTTTTGTGGTCTACGACACTTCACCGCCGGCACGGGGGCACGGGGGTGAGTAGATAATGACTCATTTTCATTTTTGGGTGGACTCATCCTTTAAGTGCAGTATGTAACTTCAGCTTCAACTCAAGGGTAGTTATTAGCTGCCAGAAGTGCATGTAGAAAGTGGACATGGTCGACCACATGATTCAGAATCATTTACAGAAGTGGCGAGGACGGATTTTTACAACTTCCCTTTTCGACCAATTTCACAAAGTTTCACAAATCAATAAACAGGTGGATGTATATATATTCTGGCTCAATAATTCGCTATACTTAAAACACTATCATTATGTAGGATGTGGTCAACCTTGGGAGAGCTTCCGAATGTATCCCTCATTCTCTATAATGAAGTGGATCCCTGCTGAGGAGTTCATGACGGCCCGCACGCAGCTGACGCAGGTGAGCTGCAGAAGGGCGTCAGCGATGCGGGAGCATCCCCGCCCCGAGAGTCGGTCCAGTGCCTCCAGGAGGAGATCCAGCCCACTCAGCTCCAGGAACTGAACCATCCATGTCTGGTCGCTGCCCTCCAGGCGGCGCTTTAGTCCCGAGTAGTTAACCACGGTGGGGACTTGGAGCAGCCTAATGCACAGCTCTGGATCAGCGCTCTCCAGGTTCGCCTCCTGCTGGGTGTCCGAGTCCTGCGAGGAGCCCAGGCGACCCCTGACTGCCGCCCACTTCTTTTTTCCATCTGGCTTCCCTGACATAATGGCTGTGGAGGAGAGAGGGTAAACACATTTTTGTCCGTGTTAAAGGGAGGCAATTTTCAGCTATTATTTTTTCAGAGGTCTGCTGAAATCTGCTGTTTTCTGACCCACTGACGTTTGTGTGCCATTCAATGATTTCGTCCAGTACACAGTGTCGTCAGTGCTATCCAGACGAGAGGATGCAGGCCAAAACAAGGCCTTATCAGAAAGGAAAACAGAATAGGAAACGACAACACTGCACTTCTGTGGATGGCTAAAAGATATGTCAGCAGTCCAGTCATCACCAGCTCTGCCAAACATTCCTACTTAATCCTGCTTGAAAGAAAGAGACGCATGCTGGCTCGTCCAAACCCTCTGCACAGCCAGGCCCAGTGTTGTTTGGACGGTGCACACCACAAATTACTATATAAATAAATGTGTTTGCAGGCTAATTACTGATACATAAATATTGGAAAGTATGCACAATGCCCACACGTGAAACACTGACATGAATGCACGCATTGATCCAACAAGTGCCCTTCTCCTGCCAAATCCCCACAACACAGCAGGCTCTTGTGGCAACCTGTCTCACCCGGGCTTCTCAAAAACTATCCACCGCAATGCATGTAACCAGTATAAACATGTTCCCACACTCTAATAAAATCAACAGGATAAGGGTTCCGGTCCATAAAAGGCTAAAACCTTACTGAAGTCTAAAAATACTTGAGTCTCTGATCTGCTGATATTAGATGGCCCAGCATAAATGAACGGCATGACCGGTCCTTCTGTCTCCAGCTCCGTCCTGTCGGTTTCACACTTGGCAAAGGTAACATATACAGATGAGACGCCGAGTGATGAGCATGAACAAACACAATGCACTGCAAAAAAAAAAGGTCACTCAGGGAGCCAGCCTGGGAGGACTTATCGCTCTCTATTTGACCACGATTTCGCTTTTTTCGTTGCCGCCTAGCTCTGTAAACTGAGGAGGAACTGAAGTAGTGACTTGTGAAAAAAAAAAAATCTGGCAAATTGGACTTGTGTTCACTCTGCGGAGTCAAGGTAAAATGAGGCTTTTTTTCTTTTCTCACATATTCTGGCAAGACATTCGTCAGCTCTGACTGCAGCATTTCAGTCCCGCTGCCAGTGTGAGAGTGTTACCGTGGCAGCAGGCAGGCAGACAATGGTGTTTTTTTTGTTTTTTTTTTACAATAGGCCTCCTCAGTTCTCTTCAAAGGGGTGCGTTCATTAGCCACAGAACGGGTGGAATGCTCCCTGCCCCCATTTTTAAGGCTAATAAGAGTTGTGTCAGCCAGGCAAACACTACTGAAACACGCTCTGATTCAGGAGAACATTGTGCTTTCGTGTTCGGCGTGACTCCGGGAACAAAAGTTGCAAGTCGGTGCTTGTGATCTGGTGATTTTTCACAGTCAGGAGCACTTGCGAAGCTACTCGGGTTCATTGAAACTTGCTGAGAATTCTTGTGAAATGGGTTCACTTCCCGCAAACGCCATGGTTATGACTATGACACCTCAACGGAAACAGGGTGTGTGTGTGTGTGTGTATGAGGGGGTGTGTGTTTGTGTCATGTGTGCTGACTCCACAGCTCAGGAACTTTGCAGAGAGGAAGGAAAGGAGTTTCCCGGGACAAGCAACTTGGCTCCAGATAAAGTGGTGTGACAGCTCATGTTCCTCTTTATGAAATTTCAGTTCCATTCCAAAGGATGCTGACACCCCCCCCCCTTCCGAGTTGACAGATATTCTGCTCACATGCACAAACATCTGGGTTCACACATCGAGCCACTCAAAAGATCTCCTGCGACTGAATACAAAAAAAAAAAAAAAATCCCAAACCCATTTGCATATCCTTTTGTGCGCTCCTCGAATATCGGCAACTTTAAATCGCCGACCTTGTCTGCCAGAGCTCCCACATGTACCGCTAATAGCAGGCTGATTCACTGCACACAGGACGAGCCTACTCATCTGTCCTCTGGTTGAGCTGCCCACGCAGCAGCCCACTGCTACTGTACAGCATCAACACTTAAGAGCACGCAGAAACATTTCCACCGCTCTATTTCGTCTTGGACATATGCAAAGCTCACGCAGGAGAATTCTTCTTTCTTTCTTTCTTTTTTTCTTTTGCTACAACTGCTCTGTGCACGTCAGGAGTAACAAACGAGCAAACAGACTAATTGATTTAAGTGGGGGAATTAATCAAATCTCGTGGACTAGTGAATCATTTCTTTCTCTCAAGTTCCTTATGAGTATCATAATTACCTCCTTCTAAATTAGATTGCACCTCTCGAGCACTGGGACGGATGGTGGAATTCATGGTGCACTGGAAAACATACGTTTAACACATGGAACATATGTGGCATTAGAGATTGCATGATTACGCACAATTATTCGAGCTTTATCTGCGCTGTTTCGCGGCATTTTGCGGGATGATTATTACTACTCCTGAACACATCTGGATCACATTTACTTGATATCCTACCCTCCTCCTCCTCCTCCTCCTCCTCCCCTCTCTGCTATTCAAGGGAGTGACCGACATGCCTGCGAAAGTGCACAAGCACATTCTGGAAGTTGGGATGCACCTTTTAGTTGGAGTTTAGTGCCATTTGCTGATTGTCCCAGCAGCTGTCAGATTGATTTGCAAAAAAAAAAAAAACCAAAAACACACACACACAAAACAAACATAAATTATAGACTATATGCTCCAGCTTTGAAACTGGAGCCCTCAGCTCAAGTGGATTTTTTTGGCAACACTGTGTTTTCTAGTATGTGTGTGTTTTTCATCACAGCCTTCTTCCTCCTCGTTCTGTCCAAGGCAAAGGAGGTTTAGAGGGAACAGCCGCTTACCACACACCAGGATGGCTCGACAAGACTGTGACACAAGAGGGAAAAAAAACCGGCTGGTTTTGTCAATCTGCATTATGCAAGATGCCACATTATGCTCAAAACGGACCCAAACAGCGGCAAATAACGGCGCAACATCATCACTTTGCGCTTTGCGTTTCAACCCCCCCCCCCCACACACACATACCAGGGCACATAACGGGACCCATCATCTGCAGCGAAAACAAAAACACACACCAGGATAAGAAAAAAAACACAACGCATGTTACTTTCGCTACATCACATGTCACAGCTCTGCTCTGCGCACTGTTGCATCGCTGTACAATCACCCGCGGGCTGAGTGCGATGCCTTACCTGGATTTATTCCATGGATAAGCACTTGAAGAATCGCGTCCTCCGGTGTGGCTCAGGCTGGTGGTGGTGGGTGGTGGGGGGGCAGCGCTCTGCAGTCATCCAGAGTCAGACAGCCTTCGTTCGGACGAAAAACTCAAACATGCCCCCCTGGAAATCTCGGCACTGTGCAGCAGGGCAAACGCCGTGTGGTATGCGGATGGCACCGCTTTCAAATCGCCACGGCCCCCTCAGCTTCCACTTACTTGTGAGACTGACGACGTCAATGCTGGAGGTTAAAGAGCTCACACATCCGGTCAGTGCCTTCAGAATAAAACGTGCGCACGGAGGAGCGCGGTTCCCATGTGGCAGCGAGATTCAGCTGAGAACAGAAAGAGCTGTAGACACTTGTTAAGATTAAACAAATACAGTTAAATACAGCTTATATTATGAGACATTTTGCCTCAATAATGAAAAAAGAAATTCAATAAACTGAATAAAAAAAACTGCTATACGCTATTTCCCTTTGAGAACAGCTTGTTTATTCAGTTATGCAAAAAAAAAAAAAATACACATTTCTGAGTTTATTACCTCATTAGTCTAGCTAATCTTGAAACTCTGAGTTTGAATTTCTTCTCCAAAAATACATACTGCCCCTTTTATTAATGAGGGAAACATACAAATGGCGTTCTAAAAGGGAATACATTAACTTGCTAAATAACATGAAATTACACACGTTAGCAATTAAGCAGCCAACTCCTAATTTCGCACTAAACTGACGAAATAAAAACGAATATAACATCTCAAGTTACGTCAATATAAACAAAATAGCTATTATAAATAGAGTACTTACAGAAAATGTTCCAACCAAGCTAAATGGATAGACTAAGACATAAAGGAATCCTGTGCCTATCTTGCGCACATAGGTTGATTATATCAAGGTCAGTTAAAGGAGCTGCAACTGCGATGTATCTAATGGCTTTACTACAACCAGCAGACCATTGAATGGAAATAAACTGCTGAAGGGAAAACTTTAACCATACGAGATTTCATCCAGATATTTTCCATTGCATGTTCACACTCAATAGGGGGTTTCTTTGGTTTTATTTTGAAGGCAACATGGCCTGATTTCCGTCTGTGAATGTGCCTGTCTTTGTCTGGCTTGAAGCTGTTTGTGATGCTGGATGCAGCCAGTGGTTGGGGCCCTCCTCCCACTCACACACTCCCCATCCCGTCCACTGGATCCGACCTCAGGGCAGGCGGACAGCCACTGCTGGAGGAAAGGGAACTTCCTTGCTAGTTAGTCAGAGACTTTTGAAAGCAAATCTACAGGTTGCCTGTCGCAGACCTTAATACACTCTTGAGTTAATGTGGGTTTTATGCGATATCTTGAAGACACAAAGTCCAGCCAATGCCCTGCAACCTTGTGGGGCACCGCTCCAGCATTTTTGGACACAACGCTACACTTTTGGTTATCTACTTCCTTTCTCTCAGTGCAATGGCACAACTTCAAATGTTTTAGATAAGAATCCAGGATCCAGAGTTCATCTGAAGACAGCCTTTAGTTTGCTAGAGAGAGCTACACAGCTATTGTATTAGTCGTGCTGCTTTGGGTCCCCTTGGGCAGAGTGTCATCACCATGAGATGTCTTGTTAATCTAAAGGACACAGGCTTCTGTCAGCAAGACCACAGAGAAATCAGCAGCTAGTGTTCTCAAGTTACAACAAGCAAATAACATACAGTAAAGCTGCGTTTCCAGCCTGCCCCAGTGAAAATAATGGTTACCCGACACACGGCTTTGTTTAAACTGAGCAACAAAAGCTATTGAGCAAATATTACGTGCTCATAATGAACACAGGTAGTCAATAATTCTCTTGCTGAGCTAGTTGAGCAGGCTCATGAAACCCACCAGTTGGAAAACAAACTCCTTATGTATCAAAGTCAGTGCCATTGTCATGTTTGCATCTATATTTCTGCATACATGTTTACACAAGTGATTTTCCTCTATGATTCCTTCAGGAATAAACTGACTTTTAACCTGCTAGCCCTGCTGCACAGTCTTCTACCCTTTTGGGCTTCTATGATGATGTATATTGTGTTTGTCACAGACATCCTGGAAGAAAACAAAAGGTCACCACTTGCTGAACATCCTAGGCTCTCTAGGAGGCAGCTCTTCAGGATGTACATCCTGAGAGCATATAATCTTTTTGAACAGCCTGAGTGTACAGAGTATTTCCAAATAACACGTAGCTCTTTCGTAACCTTTAATATGCCATTTTAATTTTGGAAAGGGAGAGTTGCTTTCAGACATGTCAGGACGTGTTCCTGAAAGGCTTGCAACAATGGATTATCTTTGTTATCATTAAGCCACACAAAGAGCCATATCCGGGAAAAAAAACACACCAGTTCCTCTCTCTTTTGGAAAGTTCATTGGGTTATTACATAGAAATATATTCTACACAAATACTATAAATTTCATCTCAGGTAACGTTACGTGAGACGCCAGATGTTGATATGATTTTTGGCCTGACTGGCCAGCTGTTCACCAGCTGTAGTGAAAACTCTAATCAAAACAGCTTCTCTAATATTTTATTCATGATCCTTATTCAAACAAAAGAAATATAATAATTAGTATTCAACCAATACAATACTTCACCTAAATGGAGAATCTCGGGAATATATCAATTAGCCTACAAGAATCCATGGATCCCAGTTTTGGACGCCACACCAGCTTACAACCTGAAACGATTGATTTTTCTGTTTGCATTTTATATTTTTCATGATACAAGGTATCTGATACAAGGAGTCTAATGACTTGAAGGTGGGATGGGTGATTCTGGAGAAGGAAAGCTGACTCTGGAATATCATTTCCCAGGTTGTCAAATAGCCTAGACTTGCTCACCCCACCTTTAAGCTCTGCACTAGGATCCAAATGTCAACAAAGGTGGAGCCCTGGCTGCCCAAAATAAAAACACAAAATGTAAACCTGTTTTGAGTCCGGTATATAAAGCTAATATTGACTTATCCCAGGTCTAGTATTACGTGTGCTGGCATAATTGCCTACTTATAATTATAATACTTACATACGAAAAATAGCTTGAGCAATTTTAGAGAGAGTGTCATTGCTACATTTGTCCACCAGAGAGCACTCTATACTCACAACAACTCAATGCATTGCAAATGAGCAAATACATTTATTTTCGAAATTATGTCAATTCTATCGTATACATATTTGAGGGCACCTTGATAGATAGGTTTGTTAATGTACATGTGTTTATGTGAAATAATAATGTAGGCAAAAACCTAAACCTTAATTATGATAATTTGAACATCCTCAAAATGTCACATTACCATAATAGTGTGAAGTTGCTTGCTGACATTAAACAATCAGTGAATAGGAAAAATTATCTGACAAAAAAGTAGATTCTCTTTATCTTTTTAACTATGAGCATGATTTAGCCCAAATGAATTTGGTAAAAAAACAAAAAAAAACAAAACAAGCAAACAAACAGACAAAAAAACAAAACCAGAACGTGAATCACATGCTGTAAGACCATTTCAAAAGTAGAATAAACTTGAACATCAAATTAGCCTAACTGTGCAGGGAAAAAAGACCAGATTTATAACTTGCTGGAAGGTCACAAAGACACTACAAAGTTGTTAAAACGAGCCATAAAGGTTCAGATTTATTATTATTATTATTATTATTATTGTTATTTTCAGAAAAAAACAATTTTACTGCTTTGGTAGACATGCTCAAACTCGTCCTGCATAAGAAACTACGCCTGAGAGAACAGAGGAACAAAAACTACATCTCCCAGGTTGCAGTGCGCAAGTTGAAAGGTCGAAGACGTCAAACTCATGCTGCCTGAAAAAAAACAAACCATTGAATAAGCTAAACGTTAACTTTGCGTTGACTTTTTGTATTTATTTGTGTCGGTACTGTAGCTTATTGTGGGCAGACATGTCTGGAAAGGCCAAGAAAATCCTAGAGATGGACCTGTATGGTTTACTCGGTATTGAAATCACTGCTACATCGAAAGAGGTTTGTAAATGGGCTAGCTGTTAAGCTAATAGCTTTTAGTTAGCCGGTCTTGTTCTTACGCACATGCCAGGCTTGATAATGTTGCTTTAGCAGAAAGTCCATCCGACTTTTAGTATATATATGTATTAAAGAGCAGTTGTATGTGTATATGGAGCGACTGTACGTGTGTGGGGGAAATACTGCTTGCAGACAGAAGGCTATATTAGCTTGCTACCACAGTATGAAGCTTGAAGAGGTGTGTGTATTTGTGCCTAATGTGCGTGTATAATACCGACAAGTGGCAGGTAAGTAAAGCGAGGGATCGTGTATTTGGTTCCCTAATAAGTACAACAGACTGACAAACCGGCTAATGCCTGAATCATAAAGGTGTGATACACCAAAAAGACCACTGAGTGGCGACGCTGCATCAGGTCCTGGTCTGTGTGAGTCTAAAAGTCTAGGGTCACAACTCAAGGTAACTTTTATTTTAACCATCAGTTAACCTGTCAGTCTGTCTGTCTGGTTATTATCTCGAATAAGTGAGTAATCCTTTGGTTTAAAAAACGTGAATATGTGAAAAATGCGTCATCAGATTGGCTGATTTTAAAGGACAGTCATGTTACAATAATGTAAAAAGGAGAAAAGCACTAAATATTCTTAATGTTGAAGCTAAAATTAAATACAAAAACTCTATAGATTTGAGTGTGCTAACTCAATGTATATTATTATCATGTAGTGGTAATATTTGGTAGTATGTGATGAGCCCTGGAAAGTTAATCATTTTTGGGCAGAAAATGCTGGAGCTCCTATTTGCCAAAGGTTATTGTTTGCACACCTACGCATACTATGAACAGAATTTTGCCTGAATGACATTTTGTGCCTACATGGATTTTGAATCAACTCTGGGATGGTCCCTCAGCTCTCTTCTTCGTTTGCCAGTGCAGAGTGGTTCACCATGATATCCTGAATCCAGCCTTTTCCTCACCACCACCTCTCTTCGCTGTTTCCAGCATCTCTAATCCACAGGCCCGAAGGGAAATTAAGATCGCTGCCAAAACGAGGGAGGAAGTTAATTTCTTAATTTGATTTCAAAGTCCTGTCCTCCCCAGTGGATTATCTCGGAGGAAATTAGCGGTTGTGGCTTGGGTAGAATTGAGACCCCACAATGCAGCAGGCTGGTCTGTGAGGTCTGTTGATGGTCGAGAGATAGTGATGGTTTGTGTGTGTGCGTGTGTGTGCAGTGCATTGAGTCTGGAGGGACTCGAAAATCAATCAAGTGTGTGAAGACAGATGTCATCAAATGGTCTGCTTTTCCCAGTTGTTCGCTTCGCTGCTCGACCACCACCATCAGGCATGTTGTTTATCACAGAGAGAGAGGAAGAAGCTCATCCCAAAGCCTGTTTATGTGGGCTTAGCCACAGCTTGTAAAACATTGCCTTGACGTAGAGGATCTGCATCCTGCATCTCCTCCTGGTTCTATTTAGCATCTCTGTCTGTTATCAATGCAGATGACCTTCTTTTGAGATCGGCTGTCTGATAAATGCTAGGGAGACTGGCATGTCAGGCCCTGTGATTTAATGACTATGGATGAGTTGGGTTTGCTTTATCCCTTCAGTGCTCAGGGGGGTTGTTGCTGAGGGCTAGCAACGATTTAAAGAGTTATGCTCATGCATATCAGCAGGGCTTAGGTAATAATTGACTCAGTGTGTGTTTTACCTACCACAGATTGCTTGGTGAAATTTATGTCAACAGCCAAGACCACACAA
Organism: Spondyliosoma cantharus; assembly: GCA_900302685.1. Lineage (NCBI taxonomy): Eukaryota > Metazoa > Chordata > Actinopteri > Spariformes > Sparidae > Spondyliosoma > Spondyliosoma cantharus. The sequence goes on from OMLP01028414.1 coordinate 13,341, forward strand.
CAGCTCTTGTGGTGCATTCAGCTACTTAAATTGTAGTGTACCTGATGTGCTGTAATGTATGTGCCAACTACAAGCTTGGGTGATGAACTTTCACAAGGAGAGTAATAGCTCATTGAAAGTTCAGTGCCCCCATTGATGAGTTTTGTATGTCTGCTTGATCTGGGCAGGTAGATTAAGATTATTATTGCATCATACGCTCGGGCGCATAAGAAGGGATGCAACCTGTGGTCATCGGGTGTGTTAACTCGGCAAACATCAGACAGATGTTTAATGGATTGATATGTGTTCCACAGTTTTGCAGCTTTCTATCAGATCAGATAGACCTCTTCATCTATGATTTAAATAAAAACCTGAAAGATACATTTATTAGTTAGTAGGGGTGGGTTTGATTTAAGACAATCAATTTGATATTCTGGCACCAAATATCAATATTTTCTATTAAAACTGCCAGTTTGACTTATCAGAGGCAATACTTAATACATTTGTGTGGTGTAAACTAATAGTCACCCACAGTTGCATCCTTCATTCAAACATGTTAACTCCATTTAACTGGCCTTTTGTTAATTTATGGTTCTTTAACATTGGAAAGATGGCACTCATGGACGTGGACGAGTTGTAGCAAGTGTGTGTGATAAAGAGGCACTCATGCACTCTTAACTTTGTTTCACCTCATGTCAAATTCTGTGAAACTGGCACCACAGTGCAGTGACTAAGTACATAATTCCTGCACTTGGCCTTTTTAGGGCTGTTTTCCATTCTTCAGTTAGACAGATGCTGTGTATTATCTTTCAGTGATTATCTTGCATTGTATCGATTATCCCAGAACCACTGTGTAATGATACTATCATCATCATGGAGAACCTGTCTTGAATGTATCCATATTGTGAGTTACTCTGTCATTCCCTCCCCTATTATTTAGCGTGGAACCATTAGTTTGGTTGACAATCCAAATCAATCCAAATAATTTCATCTTGACACCATTCCATTAAAAGGTAATATAAGATGATTAATTCCCAGAGTCAGATTAATAAGCACCTGAGGGCATGGAAAGTCAATTCCAGTGTCTTGCTCTTCTTTTCATTGTATCCACTTTGTATCCAACTTTATCTCATCTTTTCTTCACGTGTTCATGTCCTTTTTGCTCTTCCTTTCTTCTCCCTGTTCTGCCTGTTATTATTTTCCACAAGCTGATAATGTCCCCTAAATAGCAGAGTGTTGTAATTAAGGAGGATGGGCCCATGGCAGATCAGGCATCTAATCAGCTACACAGGCTAGGGGCCCTACCCGGGCAGTGCTGCGGCTGCACTAGGACCAGTTTGTCATCTATAATTGGCACCAAAGACTGGTGTAATGAGGACAAGATGTGGGCATGTAGTTAAGAATGTGGCAGACAGGGATCGGGGAGGCACACATAGGCTGTTTTGGCCAGGCACTAACCATTAGGCTACTGTTGGCCTGCTGCTACACAATCAAAGTCTTCCTTTGAGGAAACTCAATCGTGGGAAATAGTTGAGGTTTCTGCAATTCACTTTTTCTCGCGTATGAGACACAAAAAATGTGTGTGCGTTAATCTCAAAATAATTTGAACTGGAAGAGACAGAAGACACAGCAGGATTAAATACCAACACGGATGCTCATGTGTAAGCACAAGGGACAGCAGTTGGTTTTACTCCAGGAGTTCTTATGGCTTTCTCTTCGCATGGTCTTGCTCATAATTGATTGAAGAGCCAATCCTAAAAGGTCACGTTGAGCTGCACAACGATAATTGCTACAGTAATTGACTGGATTAGTCCTGTAAGAAGATGCTACTCTCTCTCTGGGAGCTCTTATCCACACATGTGCTCAGCTCTTCAGAAGTTAGCCTGGTTTGACTTCTAGTTTGTAGGGGCTTCACGATCTTCCAGCATCAATTAAGGCTTGCGTGTTAGGGCATTGATGGGAGTAATCATGTATTATTTAACAAAACGGCACTGGAAGCGCAGTAGAGACAAGATATCATGAAGGATGCAAAAGAGAGTGAAGAGGGAAAGATGGGAGGAGTAGATGGAGAGAAAAATATCAGAGGAGGAGTGCTAAGGTAATTAGCTGAAATGTAGAGAAGTATGTGTGTGTTAACTAGGTCTTTAACTGAACTCAGCGAGACATGGGTGATGACGTGCAACATGGCTGCCGTTCACCAGAACAGCATCAATGATGACAGGTTGTACTTGTGAAGCGGATCAGTTGGCCAGACTTTTGTCCTGCCAATGTCAAACATCTGCCTTATTTACAGCAGATGTGGAGACTTGTTTACCTTGTCAGCTGGCTGCAGGTGATGAAGAACATGAGAAGCACAGCGAGTGTGAACCGAGGACAAGACCTGAGCTCTTACAGGACCATCGCAGTGGTTTATCGCTTGCTTTTATTTCAAATCACACGTACTTAACTTCGCAGCTGTAAAACGACCTGCAATCTGCATTCAAACTGCATCACCACACAAAGATTATGTAACAGTAGCAGTTTTGTGAAGTTTATTAGTTTGTGGCCTATTACGTATTTGCTCATGATTCAAGATGCCACTGAGGAATCTTAATTAAAGTCACTGGAGACATCTCCTGAACATACATGCCGTGTCCCGTTTAAATCTGATGAAGGGGTGACAAATGGTGGAAGTTTTCGGTTATTAAAACGCTGCAGGGAAGGCGTTGGGATTATGAAAAAACTTTGTGATTGGTCTCATTCCTTCCTTAAATAGCATTAAACTAGCTGAAGTGACTGTTCACGCTTGTGAAGCCTGAAACCCATTTATTCCTGCTCACAGCTTTAATTTTGGCTTCTTCTACTTCCCTCTGTTGAGTGCAAGCAGGCTTGAACCTTCTAATTGCCACTTAAGGCTATATTTATAATTTATTTTTATGTCATATGGAAATTAGGAAAGAGACAGAAGATGAACTTTATTAATATGTTTTTAGAGAAAGTAATTTTTCACACACACACATACGTGTGCAGGGAATGCACATGCCTGCACAAACATGACCTATACATACTCATTAATGTATAGAAAGGTGTCGAGCGAGGGGGCTGCCCTGTAGTCAGGCACCCTAAGCAGTTTTGGGGTTCGGTGCCTTGCTCAAGGACACCTCAGCCGTGTCCTGGCGGGTGAAATAGCATCCCCTCTAGCTCCAGCTCTGTACTGACTGGACTGTACTGATTCATGTAAACAAATAGCTGCTCGAAACATTAGGAAAAAAATCGAAGACAGCCTTTACAGCCTGCGTTTTGAAATGCTCTGCATAAATAACATTGTATTTGATTAACACATTCGTAGTCTTTTTAAAACAGACCCCTTTGTGTTCTGTCAAAGCACTAATATAATGGGCTGTGCAAGGCAGGGAGTTCTCCAATTGTTGTCACTTTAAGTTGAGCTTGAGGTTTCATCTTCGTCTTAGAGAATTGGGCAAAGCCGTGATAGTGAGCACAGAGAAAAGAAAAGGGAGAAACAGTGAGTACGAGCCAACAAAAGAGGACTAGATAGGCCAACTTTAAGCATATGTGTTCAGAGCCCGTCCGCACCTTTTTGCTTGTCTCGATCTGTAGGAACACTCTGTGTGCCAGGCAGCCAGCCTAAATATCTCTAAATGAACTCTCGTCTCTCAAAGGCCTCTCGGGAACCAAGTGCTCATTGGCTATTGGAAATATAACTAGAAAAAAACCTGACGTCGAACAAGAGATAGAAGAAAGGAGATGTGACATTTGGGGCGCTCTAATCTCACTAGTGGTTTGCTGCTTTATATATTTGTATAGAGGCTCAGCTCTTGTACCTTGGACAAAGGGCATCCAGCCTAATGTGTCTAAGTTGACTGTCATCGAAGGTGCTGTCTAAATGGCTGGGACACTGATGGATTACACCGCTCTGCTCAGTTCCCTCAGAGTCGAGATTTGTTTCCCCCCAGCGAAGTCAGCTCTGTGTCTTTTGGCGTGCCATCGTGAGATAAAATTGTGCAAAACAACACACAAGGAAAAACTGCATATGCCAGAAGGCAAAGGCGTCCAATGCAAACGTTTCCCAGACATGAAAAAAGGAGCTCCCAAATTCTGTGGCCCGTGGCATACTGGCAGGAGACTTGAAGGGGGGTATGTGAAAACACGCAGAATGTTGGCATGGCTGATTAAGACTGGTGAGAAAGTGTATGTTGGTGTGTGTGTGTTTGCGTCTAAGGGGATGTATGTGCCAAATACATAGCATGCGATGAATATATGAGCGTGTGTGTGCAGAAAGCTTCAGCCCTGCACTCTACGGCCCCCTCTGGTCTCCACGGAACGTTTCCCTGCTTCCCTTCTCTCTCCGGAGGAGCAGAGATCTAATGAAAACCACCTTGTCATTAACTGGTCCCTAGAAGGACCAATGAATGGTTAACATTCCAAGCATTGACCCAGAGTTAAAAAATCAGCTATAACTAAAACCTCATATGACATTACAATACTCTAAAGTATTGTTTAGTTTTTCCACTTTGGTTCTCTTAACCCCCCAAAAGTTTTGGCTTGTGGCCTTAGATATTAATGGCGGCCTTCTCAGATTTGTTATAGACAATGGCACTCTGTTTGTGTATGTTATTCTAACATTTTTTTTAAAGTTTGAATAAAGCTGGACTAATACTAGGCTGCAACCGAGGCCACATTTATCTTGCAAACTGGCAATGGGAATAGTTGATAGTTAGGAATTCTTGTACGGGTAATTCACAGTGCAGTATGTGCTGCAGTGGTTAGATTACACTAACAACATGTCAGAAGGACATGAGGTAGAGGATTGGCTCAGGTGTTGATTTGATACAAACAATGCAGTCCCTTTTTTTTTTTTTTTTTTTAAACGTTGAGCACATTTCACCTCTTGTGCTTTCATGTCTGAATGTTACCATGACTTCGGTTTTCCGGGCCAAGGATGATAGGATAAAGATGATAGGAGAGTGAGAATTTAACTTTCACATGGCCATAATCTGTGCTTAAGAGGATGATTCCTTCTCTCTGTGTCATAATCAACATTTTCCACTCACCATATCTCAAGGGGTTCTTCTGTTTTTCTCCTAGATCAAGAAAGCTTATCGACAGAAAGCCCTGACATGCCATCCAGACAAGAACCCAGACAACCCAAAAGCAGGTGAGTGAGCTTGTTAATGTGTACGTCTCTTCAACTTCTTTCCGTTCTGAGCCACAGACCTGTCAATCACACAGAATAACTGGAACAACATTTATTATTTGTTTCTGCAATTTCTTTATTGATTTTTGAAAAATTAGGGTTAATCGTCTGACCGAGTGGCCTCCAAGTGTTCATGACCAAAATGAATATTCCAGAGTAGTGCTCAGTTATACCGAGGCAGACAGCCTAGCCGCAGCCCTTTTGTAGGAAGACTCTCCTGTTGACTTTCTAGCGAGACAGGACCAGCCAACCTCCACCAGCACCACCATCACCAAAAGTGTTTCCACACTCCATCCCTCCTTGGTTTTATGAGTCCTTCTGTGGCCTGTCGCCAAGCAGCATGTCAATAATTAGACCAGGAAATCTCAATGAAGCTTTTTGTCAGTAGAGGGGAGAAAAAAAGGTACCTTGGACAAAAGGCTGGTCATGAAGCATGTTTTCGAGTGAGGTTTATGTGGTTGCTGGATGGTTCAGACAATTCTTGATTATGTCAGGGGAAAAAAAAAACTGGGAAATTGGTTGGGTTGGGGGAGTTGAGAGGGATAATACAAAAGCAGGGGGTCGGTTTCCGAGAAATGGAAAAGAAGTGGTTTGGAGGGCCTCAACACTTGAACCCTCACATGGACAGACTTGGTTTCTATCGCACGAGAGCGGAG
>OMLP01028414.1:19231-42728 GCA_900302685.1 Spondyliosoma cantharus
TGACTGAAGACACCCCCCCCCCCCAATAGTCCCTCACTTTCCTCAACTCCCATGTTGTGACACTCTGAGCTGGCAGGTCTCCCCCAGTTGGATTTCACTCTAGCACATTATATGCGTGCAGGTAACCCGACCGCTTCTGCTGGCAGCGTGATCTCCAGAGCCTCCTGTTAGTGTGCACTGCCAGTCCCCACAGGGAGTAACAGTATCGGATCGTTAGGCCTCCCATAAGTGAATGATTAAGCCTGGCTAGTATAGTGCAGTACTGTGGTGGTTGTGTGATGGGGAGTGGGGTTGTGGTCTCCCTGTGTACGTGTGTGTGTGTGCGTGTGTGTGCGTGTGTGTTAGATGACAACTGGGGAGGCGGAGTCTTGCGTGGCAGTGGTGATTGCGGCAGTGGCCCCTCGAGGTGCTCTAATGGAAGATAGATGGAGAGGCCAAGGGTTTTGTGAGGGAATGCACGACTGTGTCATTGGAGGAAATGGGTTTGGTGAGACTAACTTTCAGAGCATAAATGTCTGAGTTTGCCTCAGCCCTGTGTCCCAGCTTCATTCTGAAGATATCATGCTGAGCTCATAATACTTCTTTTGGCATTAGCCCCCTGCAGCTGTCATGTTCCCTTTACTCTCTTCACATGAAAATTACTCTCATTTCAATCTCTTAAAATCCAGGTGTCAATCTGACAAAGTTCTCTGTGTCAAAACCTTAGCAAATCGTAGCCATATTTTTGTTTTTAAAGGCACAATACATATAGTTGTAGTTTAAACAGTCAAAAATTAACTTACACTATCAACAGAAGGTGAATAAATAACACTATTGATGGTATGTCAAAGATATCTATATATTGTATTGCAGAGATATCTAGTTAGAATGCTAACCAGCTGGCCCCGGCCTGTCCTGTCTCTTAATACTGCTCTGTACCTCAAAAGGCGATAGTCCAATTACATACACACATTACATACTGATGCCTTTCGCCATTCTCCTGCTTCACACCACCGCTGTTCCTCCCATTACCTGCCATGTTTTCATCGTTCTGTTCCATCCTGTTGGTCACAGAGGATGTATTGTGTATACAGTATGTATGTCCAGGGACAGCTGGGGGTGTAAAAACCACCCCCTCTCAGTGTTCCAAAGCTCTTGTGCTAATGTTGTAAACTATACCAACATTTCCCCGCTGCGGCGAGCTCTAGACGGGACCACTGGCTCTGCAGGCCTATCTTAGCTGAGAGCAGCTACAGTTTGCACCACTTAGTAGTTTTGCTGGTGATATGCTGCCCCTATTTGTGGCCAGTTCTCACATATTTTACCTTTTTAAAGCTAGTATTCAACATGCAAGACATTGTTTTCTGAAGCAAAAATATGAAAAAAAAAAAACCTAAAGTGGAACCGCCTCTCTTTGTATTCAGTAACAGAATTGTCTGTTTTCTCACCTTCCTCTTCCCTCTCTTCTTCTAGCGGAGCTCTTCCACCAGTTGTCCCAGGCTCTTGAGGTGCTAACTGATGCTGCTGCCAAGGTAAAACCACCAGTGCCTCCAAACCTGTCATAAATGTGCTGATATACACACACACACACGCACACTGAAACAAGTCCTCCTGGTGTCAAATACTGTTTTCAGGCTGCCTACGATAAGATTTGTGCTGCCAAGAAACAAGCAGAAGAAAGAAACAGGAAACTAGATGACAAGAGGAAGAAAATTAAGCTTGGTGAGTCACTTTGCAGTTCTCAAAGCTTTTCGAGGCTCATGATTTACTCTATATTAAAAATGGTTGGTATTAGAATTTGAATATATCTATTTAAATATTTTTTTTGTTGTAATTCATTATTCCAGCATTACCACAAGGACTGAGATTTGTTTTAAGGTCTAAGGATAGCTGCATGAATTGTACAGCATGAAATAAAATAAGAGCAGCTTTTAGAAATAATTAAATTCATTTTGAATTAATTTAGTATGTGGTTTTGTTGGCTACATTGTGGAAAAGAGATTAAATTTGAGTAAATGAAGGACAAACAGACTCATGTGTATGTATGTATGTATGTGTGTGTGTGTGTGTGTGTGTGTGTGTGTGTGTGTGTGTGTGTGTGTGTGTGTGTGTGTTGTGCTGCTCTGACAGATTTGGAGGCCAGAGAGCGACATGCAGAAGCTCAGAGCCAGGAGGAAGTGCAGATCACAAGGACACTTGAAGAAGAGGTAAGAGAATTTAAAGAAACCATACAAGAGATGAAACTGCACCAAACATTGCCTGAAGAAGATTAGAAATAAAAAACGGTGGTCCTGTGGATCCAGGAAACTTTGAAGGTGCTTTTATTCTGTTTTTCGTCACATTTTTGATTTAGTTGAAAGATTTGGGTCAGGAAACAAAGGACTTTTTTCCCCTGACATATGATAATTATCAGTAAGCCCATTAGGTGATATTGCATGACTTGATGCACTTTGTTCAGAAAGTCAGTGATGAATAAAAATGGTGCGCATGCCTACACTCTGAGTCATGGCATGTGCTCAATGGGCTTAATGCATGCAAATACCAAGGCTTGTTCGAAGGTGGTGACCAGTAGGTGGCACTGTTTCATTTTCTGTCTCATCCTGAGGTGTTACTGCCTTAACTAAAGAAATAAGGTGGCCTGCAAAACAGAAAGGCAGAAAGGGTGTTTTAGAATGTGAAAGCCATACAGGTGATGAACTACATCTGTGCCTAATGAAGAGTAATGATGCATAATTTGCGGTTCTTCAAAACCACTATGTCTCTCTGTGCACCGTATCGTACATGTCTGTTTCCAACCAGATCGCCCGTTTGAGAGAGGAGGGATCCAGGCAGCTTGAGGAGGAACAGAGGCTCATCAAAGAGCAGATCCAGAGAGAAAGAGAAGCACAAGAGCAACATGCAGGAGGCTACGCTCACACATGTATGTCCACTTCCAAGATATAACCCAGTCCATACCGCTCCAGCCAAGGTTAAGCAAACCGGTTCATTGCTGTTCTGCCAAGTGAAGTCCTTTAACCCCCCGAAAGCCAGCTGAATTAACTGCTGTGCCTCCCAACCATCATCCTGTCGGTCCAGCCACAGCAGTCACCAGGCCCCCTGTGGTTTACCAAATATTATTCACATAAAAAACAACAATAACTACGTATATTTCCATCAATGTTTTGCTTCAAAACACTTTGAATAGGTCTATTTTAGTTTCTTGGCAGTAACAGTGGATTGCCTCGCACACACATTGTCCATCAAACTTTTAACCTCTTGAAAATATTTCTGTATTAAAGCCTCAGGCTCTCCGTTGTGGAGACATGAAGAAATTAAGAGCCTTGTGAAATAAGACGATGGAAGTGTGGGTATTAAAGGGAACTACTGATTCCTGGCGCTAGACTAGACCCCTTTTTGTGGCTGGACAATTACTCATGCATAGTCAGCACGTCTTTTGAGTCTCTTCCATTTGCACGCAGTCGGGCCTCCCCAGCCTCCTCGGGATCAGTACTCTCTGTTCCATCTTGAAAGGCAGTGGATCATCAGACTGTAGCAAGAGCCATACTTTAACCAAGTGACAGCCAATTTAAAATTACTGTCCATCTGCACAAGTCCCTGGTCTGCTATCTTTGAGTGACATATTTCTTGCATCAACAAGACCATTGTTTCTTTGTCGTTTTACTGGACTCATCTTTGTCTCATATCACCCATCATGTTTTTTCTCAGACTCAGGAGGAGACAGATGTTCCAAGAGCAATGTGACCCCCAAATTGAAGGTAAGGTTTTCAGCTATGGGTTTTTTTAGACAGTGGATGGGACTCGGAAGAGAGGTTGGGATGATTATTCTTGGCAGATAACACTGGAGGATGGAAAAGAAGAGGATGAGGAAGAGAAGGGGAGGGGGGGACCTCAGCATATTCAGAAGGAACTGCTCAATTTGAGTGAAAGTGCAGGCAGATCCCCAGAGAGGATTTTAATAAAACTTTGGACATTTGTAATTCATTATTTGGAGACCACATATGCTGTCTGACCACTGAGTGCACAGACTGTCCTAACGCCCGTTCCTCCAGAGTCGGTCCGACGTCGTCAGGAGACCTGTAACGATGCCAAGAGAGGGCTTATTATATTTCCTCCTGGAAACGGCCTAGCCCGTGCAGACACTAGGGATGTTAGCTAATGTGTTTAGACATTAAATCTGGTTTTAAAATTTGATAGTCATCTAGTGCAGCATTGTATTACCCGACATTTATGTATTCAGTTAGGAAAACAAACAGCATCCGTAAGACTGACAGTATCATGGGTCATGTTGAAGGACATGGGAACATTACTACATACATCTATTCCAATGGCTGTGTCTACTCTGAAAATACATTTTGTCTTTTGGATTCTTTTTCTTTTCGTTTTATTTTGTCGTCTCTAGACTCAGATCGACCACAGCGTTTTTGTTAGATGTTTCTGTCAGGTCAAATTAATGTTCTATTTTTAATCTGTCTCAAAATGATCCTCATAGTTAAGATAAAACTCGATTTGTAGATTAAACAAATTAAGAGATCAGACATCAAAAGCAGAAAGCTAGTTTGATTCCACTATCATCTTTCCTGTCTTTACATTTAACGAAACTGGGAACAGGAGAAGCACATCACGGTGAAAACATCTTATTAGAAGATTAATGGCTAAGAAGGTTATCATCAAAGACAGGACACTGCTCTTGGAAGGAGAATGTACATTTTCTACCATAATTGTTGGTAAAAGAGGCTATTTAGACATGGAAGTTCCCAGAAATCCTGCCTCCCTGACAGTGAACAGAATGCTGGAACTGGATCAACACTTAGTGCTTGCCATTTATAATCTTACTATAAGGAGTCAGTGTGATATTGGCTAGACTCTGCTGTACTTTGTACTTGGTTATGAGAAGTTGCACAATATCTCTTTTTGGGAGTACGGGAACTCACATCAGCTTTTAGTCAGAGGATTCCAAGCAAGTAAAAAAAGAAATGATAAACTGTCTTGTCTTCTTTTGTGAAAGCTGCTCATTTGAGCTGTTGAGCTCTTATGCAGAGAATAGTTGTATGGCAATTTCTAAAACCGCATTTACACAGAACAATATGGCAAAAATCAAGACTTAAGTAAAGACACAGAAACATTGTTACACAAGCAAGTAAGTTAACCACAGCTCCAACAAAGATGCAACTCATCCAGAGGACGACTTCCTCTCATTCTGCCCACGACAGAGTACCTTGGGCATGGACCTGCTTTGGATTACTTTGTCATTATTGTGTCTGGGGCTTTATTCTGTAGCTTTCACCCTTTTCAGCTGTCCGACACCCTCTGTAACAATGGAAATTGACTGCAGATTTCACAGGTGGTGCCTGAGTGATCTTCCAAGAGCTTAACAATCGAATTCCTCCAATTTGTCCTGGTGGTTATGGTAATCATGGTGTCATCATTGCCAAGTCTGCCCAGCGTGCTTAGCCTCCTGGTCAGCTGATTTTAATCATTTGTGCTCTGCCGATTAGACTTTATCATGCACTTTTTTAATTATTGACAGCCCTCACAACTGACACAGGCCCCTCTCTCCTTTATCCGTCTTTATTCTCATTGCAGCTAAAGTGGAAATGTAAAAAAGATGACGAGATGAATGGAGGCTATTCTCAGGATGTTCTTCTCAGACTTCTACAAAAGGTACACATGCTGGAAATCAGCTGCAATTTCTACAGGAATTTTGCATCAATGTGATGAAGTACAGTCTTTAATTGAATGAATAAACCAAAAACAGACATTCCCTCCTGGGTATTTAATCTATGAATTGTTCTGAATTATATTTTACGGAAATGTATTATATCAGGCTATACATATTGCTGCTATGCATTATGAAATTGTATATATTGTATCATCATTAGTTTATATACCGATTAATTTGATCCTTGCCGCCCCAAAGCAGAGCTCCACTCTGCCTGCAGAGTCCGGCCATATTTGAGGTCTGCATGACATCAGCACTGTAGATTGTTTTATTCTTCCCCTTAAACAAGGCCCATTAAGTTTTGTTGCAGTGAAAGTGCTGAGGGCAATGTTGTAGTGCCCTTTTAAAGCCATGCACGCCATTGTTTGTGCCCCTCTTACCAGGTGATTAAGCAGTGCCAAGGGAGGCATTAGGAAATGTGCTCTTCTCATGCAACCCAGTACCACCTTATGCTATGATCCGTCACTAGGGCTTTTTGGTGGGGCATACGTTAGCCTAAAACAAGGAAAGGTCAAGTGTCGCTGACGTCAAGCTGGGTGGAACAAGGGTAGTTGAATTTCTCCTCTGCACGAACTCAACGACTGTGAAAGGAGAGGTTGGAGGGCTGTGTCCAAATGACGACTGTGGGAAGAAAAAGTGTTTTTTACATTCTTAAGCAAAGGGAATACATTATAGGAAAACATTTGAGATGGCAAGCACCAGTGGCTGACCGTTTATAGTTTGGGCAAGTAGAAATAGCCACTGCTGTGTGGGAAAGCAAGTGTGCTTCTGATGTGTACGTGTGCGAACTTGTGTACTTTGGCTGCTCAAAATAATATGTCTTCTTTTAAGGGGAAAAAAAAAATATTAAGATATTTATATTTTATGAAACAGAGGCCTTTTGAGAGTCTCCTTTGTCACTGTTGGCATGCTCCGTGTCCCTAGCAAGTATTAGCATTCCTGGACTTTCCCGTTCCCAGAAAGCAAAATTTTTACAGAATGAGATTGTCAAAGGCCACGTCCCTCCTGCTCTTTGCTCCCAAGCCCCTGCTTTAGGTGGGAAGGGGTTAATGAAGAAGGCCTTAGTTATAGGTGCTACAAACCTTGAAGAATTCAGAAAAAGTCATTGCTCTGCTAAGGGCTGCTAAAACATGTTTTTAGCCTCCCTCCATCTCTCTCCTGGACGGAGATTAGGAAATGACTGAGACACTCTTCTCCCTGCTTCCCTTTTAGGCCAACCTTTCCTCCCGATTGTGATTTGTGGCAGAGAGTTGGATAAAAACCACCTCTCATTTCAGCTTCCATGTCAAGATATCGTTCATCTGATGTTGTCACTGCACAAGGAGTAGCTAAAATAGGGACATCCAACATTGCCTCTTAACTCTTGAGAACTAAGAGAGGTCTCACTTTTGTACATGATGTTACTTGAATGTTCTTTGCAGTACTGCTGGTTCGGTGCCAAACATATGAACCCTATCATCACAGATTAGGTTTAATAAAGCAAACACATATTGTATCCTAACTTTTATTCCAGGAGTCTGTTATATTCCCCCATGTTTTGAGATTTTCAGTCTGCATATGCTTTGTGTTTTCATAGTTATGGGTTGTGTGTGAAAGGAAATACTAATTTGAATGTTCTGCATTTCTCCTCTTCCTCATTTGACTTTTTGTTTTATTCTCCCATTTCTTACCTCTAGTATGGGGATGTTTTGAATGTGATTGTATCGAGTAAGAAGAAAGGAAGCGCTGTGGTTGAATTTGCAACTGTGAGAGCAGCTGTAAGTACCTAACTCTTCTTGAGTCAGTGTCCTCATTCTGTTTGTTCAATAATGAAAATCTTTTCCAAAGCAGACATTTACATAGAACCACAGTTGTTTACCACTCACTTGCCTGGAAGTCTCAGGTCACCTGCTGAGTTTGACTATTACCAAAAATGACATCTGTCATAGACTTCCTAGCCTCGGGACAGTTCCTGCAACCAAAAGTGATGTTTGAGTCATCTGTCGCGTGGAGAGCTGTTTGCTGATGGTTACCATTCAACGGAAGAACTCAAGCCGACTCATTGTTCCACACTGTCTGGATCTTCAGGCCCTTTGTCGCGATGGTGTGCTTTTTTGTTGTAGCTTCCTCACCATGACATGTGGTTTCCTCCCAGAGAACATGTCTGCTGGTCGACGGGGATCTGGGCACAAGTTCTGTGGTCTGTGCGTGCCCATCTCCAGGTCCCAATCTTGCTCTGGGAGTTGGCCCAGTTACAACCCACCTTTGTCCCTGTCTACATGTGGTTTTCATATGTTTATTATTAGAGAGGCACCAATCCACTTTATATTTCAGTTCCAAACTGGTTCCTATTCCTGAACATGGATATCTGCTGATGATGATGATGCCAGAGCTCTTCTTGATAATTTATTTTTTTATTATTATTATAATGATTGTTATTGTTGTTGATGCTGGTATTATTTGTAAGGTTACATGTTAAACCACACAGCACTCCCATGTCAAGCAACATTATGTAGAAATTCTCTGAATGCAACACCAGACAAGCATATGATGATTATACAGAAATAGCCAGTCCTCTTGCTGATTGTCTCATTTGCTTATATAGATCATGTAGAGGCATCAACATTAAATTGAGACTGTTTAATAGCAATTTAACCCTGTTGTAGGTTTAAGCCTTCTTCACATACAACAGGTATAGGAGAGCAAGTTGCTGCGGCAAGCCCTATACATTTTTTAAAAACTTGAACAAATCAGGTGCACAGTAATCCATTATCATTAACTATTAGAAAGTAGGTTTCTGTATCTAAGTTAAAATGTAATAAGAGAATTTTAAAGAGTGCAATTTGAAATGGACAATCAGTTACAAGGACTATGAAATCTGGATCAGTATCTGCATCAGTGACATCAGTCCGATATTCGATCTGTACAGACCCAAAATAACCAGGCTTAAGATGCATACAATAACAAATGAAATTAATTCAGGAAAAGAAGAAAGTTTTTTTTGGCCTCATAAAATGCTGACATCAGAAGATCTGCCCTCACATTTTATTTTGTGTTTTTAGGAGCTGGCAGTCAAAAATGAAAGTGGCCTGAGTGAAAACCCCTTGAAGATTTCGTGGATTGAAGGACAGCCCGAGGTTATTGCTCCCCCAACTCAACCAGGCCCGTTCATGTCTGCACAGGTATAACCCGAGAATGCATCATCGTAATTCCCTCCCTCTCTCATTAAGCATGTCGGCCCTATGTCACAAATCTTCCCATGTACACAGCTTCCAACACAAATGCTATTTCCTAAACACTGTCCCAGAGAGAGAGGTATGTAAACCTCGAGAGGTTTTATTTTGGTATCAATGGTGCAAATTCCAGTGCTTGCACTTTGCTCATCTGGCCCAGAACAATGTGTTTGGTTAAATGGACCTTGGTTTATTTGCTTTGGAGTGGTGAGGCGCTGGACCGGCACTGGCCCACAGCCTCTGGTCGGGACGCTCATTAACAGGTCTGACCTGGGAGACCCCAGGAATGCTGAGTTTCACATAGCAACCCAGAAAAAGCTGTGTGCAATAATGGTAGCCTGGCACGTTAGACTTACTTTTTTTTTTTTTTTAGCATTTTGATTATTGTGAGTTTAATATCTCTGGGAGTTTTAGGGGGGTATGTGGTTTCTCTTTTTGAATTTGGAAAATGTAATGGCAAAAGTTTTCTGCAGCCGAAAGACGGCTTTATTGTGAAAAGTTATCTTGAAACATTTTCCCAGAGATGTGTTGCCTCTTGTGATTTTGTAAATCACAGTAGTTGTATTGCAGTCTCTTTTTTTTAATTGATTCTGCACGCCTAATATTTTGTATTTCGCTGCCAGCACACATGCAGACACCAAAGGCCCATTAACTCTTTTCCTGTCCAAGGATAATCTCATTTCAGCCCATATCCACAGAGAATCTACAGAGTTTTTCTTTGTGATTCGATTAGTATGAAGTAATGCTTTTTTTCCCCCACAGTGTCCATTTTTCTTCTCCTACATGGGGATCTTTACCTATGACAGATTGCAGATCAGTCAACTCTTTCTGTCCACTTGCGTGTCTCCAGAGCTGCTGATGAACTGGGTTTCACCCCTTCAGCCCAGTGCCGTGTCTCAGACCCCCTCGACAAGGCTATCTGAGACTCAGCCTGCATGCTGGGACTTGTCATACTAATCTCTTTAAATGTTATTATGGTAACCCAGTTTGCCTTACAAAGCTGATTGCTCCATCTTTTTTTATGTCCTGCCCCCGAGAATGAAAACAATACTATGGCTCAGTGATTTTCACATTAGTTCTCAGTGCTTATACTATTCGCTGAAGAGGCCCCACACGACATAATGGTTCAGCCATGGTGTAGATTTTGGTATTGTTGTTCCACATCTGGCCTGGGGTCAGTGGACATGGGGGGCATTGGAGAAAGTAGAGATAGAGGTAATAAGAAGCCGGAGTCTCGGAGATCCTTCTCGTCACATTGTTATCTGACATCTAAAAGTCAGATCCCTCTCCTGTCGTCGGAGCACAATTGCTTCCCCACACCAGCCAGCTGAAATTTAATAGGAGCAGCTTGGGTGAGGACTGGCTTCTTTAACCTCATCAATCCAAACATTCTGCTCAGAGGGTCAGGGTCTCACTACAGGGAGCTCAAAGACACACGGATGACTTCAGATTTTAGTTCCAGCCCTGCTGCGCTAATAAATGAATCTGGGGCCAATGTTAAGGGCATACAGACTGTACAGTTTTCACATCCTAAACTTCTACAGGTTCAAAACACAAACTGAGGACAAAAAGCAGACAAAGGATTTGTACACCTGCCAGCAAATTTAACAAATGTTGAGATTTTAGCCAGGCATTGTCAAATAACTATCACGAAGCAGAGCATTATATATTCCAGACACAGACACATTAATCACTCAGGTAGTTGTGAGTGATCAATCTGCTTTCAGACTGGATAAGGAATTACATTTTCTGCGAGCTGTCTGTACGGTGTGCCGATCCTTTGCGAAGGGCCTAATGGACTGGGGCCACAGATTCCCTCTTGAGATTCCCTCTTGAGACCCCCCTTAGTGTCCAGAGGCCTTGAACATTACTTATTATGCCACGTTGTATTAGATTTTCACTGCACTCACAGACAGACACTGTGGAGGAGACCTGTTGAACTGTCGGCTCTGTTTTTGCACTTCTTGTCCAGAAAGGTGATATGACATGATTTATAACGAGTTCCCCACTGTCTGCATTCACCCAGTTTTTCTCACCATGGATATTAAAATTTCAAAATAGCAAAGGGCTGCATCTTCCACACTGTGTGGAATTGCTCCCCATGCCCCTGACTCAATTCAGAGCCCTCCTTTGGGAAAGGATCTAGTTTCATCTGCAGACTGTTTCTTTGTTGATACTTCACCCTTTGACATAATAAACTGTCAGAGTGAGAGATTGGGAAACTTCGCTGCACTTGCAAATCTCTGTGAATCCATAATGAGTCATCGCGCCCAAATGAACCGAAGTAAAGATAATAAACAGGTGTTTTATATTAATTGTGGCCTGTGTGGTAACAGAAACAGTGCTCAGCTCAAACACTGTACATGTAAATGCAGTGTTTAATGGGATCTGTAAATGGTCACTGAATCTGAATATGATTTCATGTGTGGCTGGCTTTATGGATCCCACAGAGTCTGATTTATGATTCATATCTCACCTCCCAGACTGTCCCGGACATGGAATCACTATCTAACCATCTGCCGGACATAATGTTGGAGTCTCCGTTGTTATAACAGCATCGTTAATCACCGTGTCGTGATTCATGGTTTATTGCGTAGATTAGCTTCCCATATTATTTCAAATGAATCCTTTGTAAAGGATTTAAATTTTAGCTTTCTACGCCTGCTTCTTCCATCTAGACAGGTTATCACAGGCTTGTCACGACACAAACCAGATGCAACAGATCAGCTATTCTGGGATTGTTTTTCCAGCCTGCAGGTTTGCCAATGCTCGAAAAGGTGCACTCTCACCTAAAATAGCCCACGAGTCTGGGAGACATGTACTGTATGTGGCCATGCAGCCTGCGTAATCAACCGGCTTAAACTTTCTGAATGGAGATAACAGGCCGGTCCTCTAGGAAGGAGACCAACAGGCTTGTTATAAACAAACCAAAAAGAGGAATTATTATAATAATTATTGTTATTATTAGTTTCGACCTGATATTCAAATTCTGAATATACTAGAGACTGCCAATGTGCCTCATAATATATGAAGTTGGCGCTGTTGCTGATTTATTGTCTACTTCTAAATGGACCCTTAAAGTACAGAAGACCAACGAACATAGACTGGTTTAAGATAGGTTGAAACATAAACCTTTGTTTTTTGCAGTTTTCTCATGAATTGTCTGGTTGTGGTCAGAATTTCAAAATGATTGCGTTTTGTGCCCAAATTATGTGCATCATGAGAAAGCATAGCTGTGTGGAGTGGCTTGACCCTAACTGTCTATACCTTGGTAATACATTCTGACAGGAAACAGACAGTCTAAACAATATCGGTTTCAAAAAAATCCCCTTTTGTGTGAGAACCGATGTCAAACCATGTAGCATATTTTTCAGCAGCATCAGGTTGTACTGGGCGGTGCAGTAAGAGTAGAAGGACACATCTCTTATTTGCCAAAACAATATTGTTTTTTTAGTTGGTACCTGACAAAATAAATAAGAGTCAAGCTAGTCATAAGAGCTACTCTTTAGTGAGATGACAGGGTTTCTTGGTATTCTTTATGACAGCAAGTTTAGATTTTTTTTGAGGGAGAGAAGTGGTACCAGATGTGATTGGGATACTTCACAGCTTGGCCTGTTTGTGCAGTGCAGACAAGATAATTTGTCTTCAATTACAGGCCCTTTCTTCTCACATCAGTCATGCAGCTGAGCACTTGTTGAGTTTAACTTAATGCGATTCTTTGCACTGAGAGATCAGAGTGGCCAAGGACTCTTGTCTACAAGAGCACTTATTCCAGAAAAAAAAAAAGAATGGTCATAATAATGAATAAGGATTGGTTTTTCATAATACATATTTGGTTTTCTTTATCAGTTCTGGCTAAAGTACACAAAATACCCAAATTTGTTTGTGTTTGCTTTTCTAATATTGTTTTTATACGTTAAAGTTTTTCACCCTCAGTAGCTAAATAATTTGTTTCCTTAGTGTTTCACCAACATCGAAAAATTCTTCTTTTCTCTTGTAAAGAAATTAGGCTTTGGATGTTGTAGCAGAAAGGTGAACGCAGCCCAACGTAATGTCTGTGTAACTGAAAGGCTCCTAATCCTGCTTATCTGGAAAAAGTAACCGCTATAGAAACGTCCGACAATTTGCAGACACACCCCTGTTAGTCATTGAATGTCGCCTCTTTGTGACAAAGGTGTGCGTCAGGTCATGCCTAACGACTCAAAGTCCAGTTCACTGTAACGCATTGTATTTGTGTCTTTACATGAGATCCTGCTTGACATGCCTGTATGTCTCTCCACCTTCAAATTATATTGTGCTTCTAGTTGGGTTGGATAATCCAAGGCTGTATTTTCTCAAGAGACTGTCAGATATATACGTGACTGACAAGGCTTATTGCCTCCTCAGTGGCTGCTGACTGTTTAAAAGCCGAATGTCTGTCCATCATGGTGTGTAAATGGTGTCTCATATGAGCTCTCCTAAAATGTTAACACAGGCAGTTGAATCCACAAAACCACCAATCGTGGAACTTTTTGAAGGTTATTTTACTTTGCTTCACCAAAATACAAAACAGTACATTTTTCAATGCTAAAAAGGTTTCACAATAAGTTGTTGTCATAACATATACAAGAAAAAATGGCAGTGATATCCAGTTTAAAATTAGATATGCTGAAATAGATGCACAGTGCAGACATACCCACAAACATTGCTGTTTTTGTTTTGACATAACATAGTATTCTGAATCTATTGCCAGAAGCGAGATACTTGTGGTTCTCGTATTTTGCAGCGTGACCCATGGGGGAACTTAGGAATTCGACTGTTTCTCGTTTTGCCCCACAGCTCCTCCTGGCAACCCCCCAACTTAGGCACAGACTGAGGCTCTGTCCTGACTCTCTCCTCTCCAGACCTGAGGAAAGTGCACCTCAATTGTCTGCACACTTCTCAGATTGACTATGCGTGCTTACATGTACATGCGTGCGTGTCTCCCCTGTACTTGTGTGCCAGTATATATGAGATGCAAGCACGGATTTTTTGCGTGTCTGGGGGGTCTGTTTGGTCAGAAGGTAGTGTTTAAACCCTCATCAGGACTTCTGCTGCAGTAATGGCTGTCTCTGTTCCTCCTCCCTCGACACCCCCTGCATATGTGGAAGTATCACGTTACCCTTTACCACTTTCCCTTCTCGTGTGCCACTCACCAGAGCATCGGACTCTGATTTGCAGCTAAGAAAACAGCCCACTCTGGCTTTTTTTTTTTCTCCTGAGGTCTTGGACCTGTGGCCTGGCTTGGTCTGCAGCCCAAGCTGCCACTACTGGCTGGCCTTTATTGGAAGCAGAGCTAAGTGTTTGTTTTCACTGCATTGTTGAGAATGAGAGATGGGGGGTACCTTGGTCTACCTTTGAGTGGGGCCTCTGAGATGCGTGCGGAGGAAAAATTGCCCTCTGCACACAATAGATTGGCAAGCACGCCAAGAGCCAAGACATTGCAGCTTGAGGACCTTGGATTCCAGCCGCAGCTTTTCTTTTCTTAAACACAACACTCTTAAGTCTTACCAGCCGTCTACAGTGCTGTGCCGTGTGGTTTGGAGGATTGCAATAGCAAAGGAGGGAAGTACAAGAAGGTAGAAATGTCCACCTTGGAGTTTGACATCAGACAGAAATCAATTATTTACTTGAACATCATATCCGCCTCTGCAAGGGGTGAACCTTAGGTGAACATTAACTTTGTGTACTTGTCCTTGTCCATTCAAACGAGTTAATATTTACTTTTTTGAAAATGCTGTGGGCTGCACAAGTTCTGGTGCTATATAAAAAATAAGCTCCTTATCCTTGTAATGTCTGGTTGAAAAATGAACATGTTTTTTTTTTTTTAAATACTGAAAAAAGACATTTCCATTCTGTGTTTGAGTCTTTTCAGTGTAGTAGTTTACCTCCATTGAAAGTTCTCTCCAAAGGTTGAATGCCCATACTTGTAACCCAGGGATCATAAAATCGGATATCTTCAGTGTCTTTGTTCACTTGAGGATATTAGTATGTCTGCAAAGAAGAGATGAGTTTCACAGAACGGTTTGTGTTGGATCCCTTCTCCATAATATAGCCCTCCTGGAACATTTGGCCACTATCTTCTCTAGTTGTGGTTTTTGTCCATCACCTGGAGAACATCATCCAGGATTGAAGGGCCCAGGTCGAGGCTAAAGGAAAAGCCACTGTCCTCGTCTTTTTGCGGTCCCGCAATTGCGTCACAGGCGTCTGTATCCTTGTCTGAGCTCAGGCTGCCCCATCCGGTTCTGTGAGTCTGACTGGAAGCAACACTATTCACTCTTTGATACCCATCCTCCTTTTCCATCTCTTCATCTCCTCCATCGCTGTCCAGAAGTGGCATGGAGCTGCATTTTTTTCTCTTCTGGGATGCGTTGTGCAGGTGACTCGCGTTCCAGTCGGGGCTCTCTGAACCCTCCGCCTCATCCAGGTTCAGACGTGGCGGCTTAGGCGGTGGCGAGCAGGCTAGGAAGAGATTCTGCTCGCTCTGGGAGCTTTGTAGAAGCAGACCGTGGCCCATTTTTAAGAAGGAAAGGTCTCCGAAGCTGTCTGAATGGGCATCGTTGCCAATGTGTGAGATGTGGCGGAAATCAGCCAGTGGTAGGCTGATCATGTTGACAGACAGCACCTCCCTGCGCTTCCTGCTGGGCCAACGACCAGAGGAGGGCTTTCTGTACAGTGATGTTCTCAGTGGCATCCTGGCAGATCTAAAACAGATTTAAATCTTTCTGTATATCCTCAAGTGTCTTTGTATCCTGTTCTTTGATGATGAATCCTTAGGAAACGGAGAAGCTTAAAGGCATAATGTCACCTGCAATAAAGAAAGAAATGAGAAATTGTAATTTAACAAATGATGCCAATCTTCCTGTGAAGGTAATCTTGCATCAGCACTGCATTATAAATCAGTTTGTTATCATTTCCCCTCTTCTCGCTAGAATATAAAGCAGGTCCACGCTTGTGCTTGTCATGAAATTCAGCTCCAGATGTAAGTATTGGATTGCATCAGTCGGCTCCATGTGAATCGGCAGCCATTGTTTAGAGATTGCACCTGCTCCCCTCAATTTTGATTGCATGAAATTCAGCATTATTTGGCAGTTTGTTCCAACAATGCTTTGAAGCTTTCATTTCTAAATATTTGCTTTTCAAATCCCAGTTATTCCCATAAACAGAGGTGCGGTCTGCTGCCTATCCTCTCAAAGGAAGTTTATTAGCCTACATAAGACTTCCAGTAACAAAGGCAACAAAATGCAGATTACCAAATGGTTTTTACCGTAACTTCTGTCAGAAATCAAGATGATGATGAAGTTCACTTTGGAACACATGTTTAGGATATTGTGCAAAATACAAATAGCTGGAAAGCAGTCCCTTTATTTTGCTCTGGTCAATTTATGCGGTGTCTCTGGATGTGGAAGTTCATAAAATTAAATATTTTTGTTCCATAAATAACACCACACTGTCGGAATTATATTTCAAAATATTTGTTTTATTTTGTAATGTAGCTTGGGGATTTTAGATTATTATTTTTTCCCTTCCACCAACAAAACTTAAAAGGGAACATCTTAGTCAAAATGAAAACCACACTGTAACACTTAAAATGGACGTCTGACTTTTTCAAAAAAAAGAAAAACAATTTGTGTTCCGTGACCTGCAATCATTTTATTGAGTAAAACAGAGCTCGGTTCATCAACGCTGGCACGTTGATTAGATAATCACCTCAGTGTCTGTGATTTAACGTTCTCCCGAACAGCTTTGCCCACATAAGATCTGTGTTCGTGACTTGAAACACTCACTCTGTAAATTTGTAAGCCACTACAGCAAACAGGTTTTGTTGCCCTGTAAAGGTTTTACCGGCACTTTAGTAGCAGCGGGAGATTGGAGAGCATGGACATAACAGCATTCCTTTACAAATATGTCAGTTTGGCCAAGGAGGAGTCCTAGGATCTCAGCCATGAGCATCATTTGAGGAAAGTCCTCATGGCCAAGTAAAAATTAAAGAAGCCCATTAAAACAGATTGGCCAAGAAACTTTCTTTAAATTATCTTCGTCAGTGCTGCCAGTAATGAACCAGCTTAGAGACAGACTAGGAGTCGGTCTGATGAACTTTAACCACAAGTTAAAAGTAATTGATCTTAAGATTATTCCTCTCATGCAGTTGTTTGTTTAGTAAGATAAAAAAACAATAGAAAAGATCAAGGTTGATTTGTTCATTCTTACCTGTTTTGCTGAGGAAAGAAAGGATATTCGAATCCCACACATGCATACACGTCTCTGTCAGGAAACTAGGCAGCGTCTACCTGCACACCCTGGAAAACTCTTCCTTGACATGATCGGACTTGTTTGGCAGTTGCAGAGGAGACCTCGTTGTACAGCTTTGAAAGAGAGACACAGTCGGTTGAAACTGTGTCACCTTTTCCATGAAGTTTGTAGCATGTAACTGAGATTTCTTACCTGTGTCTATGCTGTTGCTTAGGTGAGTGCTGTCAGCTGCTCGTTGGACATTTGAGCCTTGTTTTTTTGCTAAGCCTTCCCAATGTAAACTCCCTCTTGTATTGTAGAGCTCTCCAGGTGTGTTGCCAGGGTGGAAAGTCGTCTTCTTCTGAGATAAGCCAGGTGAGGTCAGAGTACAAGAGCATTAAGGCATCCAGGTGGAGCCTCCAACCTTGTTTCCTTAAAGCTTTTCCTAGTCTTTATTTGCAGTCGTCCCACTTTAGAACGGCTGCCAGCCATCAGATGATATCATCCTGGTTGTGGTGTGAGTCGACCTTTTAGTCATACGTGTTGAACTAAGTCCTGCTGGTTGGTTGGCTGCACCCATTACCTGCGAGACAGTGGGTGCAAAGCAGGAGCCGCTGATTTAATTCCCGAAATGTGGATGAGCGTGCAGCAGGTTGTGTTTAAGAGTGTGTGTGTGTTTCATAGAATGCGTGCTCGTGTCTAAAAGGAAGTCGTAGTCCGTGAGCAAACAGGTCAGTCACCAAGAGGAGGGGGTCAACTGATCTCTAATCTCCATGTCATTGTCCCTCTGCTCTGCTGATTTCCTGATTTCCTGCTTACTGTTGGCTTGTCTAAAGCCCCGGAGTCCAGCCTACTCCACAGGCCCTTCTGCCTGACTGGAGGCCTATAGTTTCTCTATGTAATCAAAGCACACTATCGCACACAGACATGTATGTACAGGCACGCCGGGTTGCACAAGAGAAATAGCTTGTTGCACTTCCAATTCTCACGCCTACAGCTTGTTGTCTTTGCCCCTGGAATGCTACTGCAACATAGTAAATGAAAATTGTGTCAGAGGGCAAACTTTTTCACTCTATTTAATTTGTTTTGTGTTAAAACTGCCAGGGTCTTTTGGTATGGAACTATTTAATCTTCTACAACCTGTGTTCCTGTGTTTTAAAAGGAATTCTTAAAAAAAAAGGAAGATTAAGCTCTAATCTGATCATGACCAGCAGAGAAGAGGACACGCCTGTGGATCCCTTTGTCCAGAGTCTCAATGCCTCTCCCTGTTCACTAAACTTTAAAATGCAGGGTGTGAAGGAAGTGGACAAATGGTATCTTTCACTGCTCCTCCAGTCCTTTCAAATTGATCCAATAAACAACAGGCATGCCGCCTGATCCTCTCTTGTTCTCCCGCTCGGCTCTCCAGCGCCAGAATCCGTCTGGAAGACCAGACACAATTACTCACGCAAATGAAATTATCATAACATTTACTCAAGACTGAAACAGAACATTTCTGAACATTTCTCTTCTGAGAAAGCCCCTCCTCCTTCCACCTACAACCACAAAACTGCTTTCATGCTACGAGACAATCAGGGAGAAGAGCTTGTGTTATCTGTGGTATTTGGGAATGACCTCACAAGACCTGCCATCTGACCAAGGTTCGGCTCACTCTGTTAGTTGTGCTGTCATGCTATGTAGCCTCTGGGCTGATGCGTTTAGCCCTAGCTGGATTTCTGTCTAAGCCTCTCTTCTAAGGCCTGACCATAGCGGGCAGTGTGGTTTGATGCTGCTATGCTGGGCCTGAAATCTGGGATGCTGCGTGTTTTTGTTGTTGCAGGATAAAAAGTGTTTCCAGATATTGCTTTGACTGGCGCTAGAAGCCCAAACTGAGGCTTTGTTGGATATTCTTCTGGCTCTTTGTTGTGTGTTCTCCAGCTTCCGCTGTATCAAGGCCCTTAGACAGCCAGCATTTAGACTAGATTTACAGCAAGAACTGCCTGATTCTTTTATATGAAAAACATTTTTCGATTATGAGAGACATAGGACACATTGTACTGCACTGGATAACCAGAGTATGAAAAGCGCAGGACTAGACAGTGAATTCCTTGCTTAAAATTGAGCCGCACTACTCTATCTGTATCTGTCACTGAAACAGTTTCTAGTAGCTTTTCAGGGCGCTTTGTGGTGAGTGTATCCAAATTTGAATTTGTCATCATCCTAACCATTGTCGTCACTGTTTGTCTCCAAAGTTATGACTCAGTGATGAGCGTTTTTGAAAGCGATCCAACAGAAACTTGGCAGTCTGGCTTCTCAGAGGAAGTGAGGACATGTGCGTGACTGCCACATGACAGAGATCTGACACCAGCCACAGTCCAGGTGTTATGTTATCTATACAGAGTGCAGACTCATTAACACATGACAAAGCGTTCTGTAGCCTCTAATCAACTACATAAAGCCATGTCAGGTCCGACCTAATAAGGAGATGAATAGGCTGGGTAATGAATAGAGGGATGTAAGAGAAATGTCTGATGAGGTAATGTTTATTGATGCCAAATACTATAAGAATAGAAAACAGCTTAATTATGTTACCTTGTAGAGAAATGTGTCAAAGTGCTGTTTTTTTTGCCTTCTAGCACCATTCGATATTGTTAAACATTTTAAAATTGAGGACACAGAAATCAGAACCGGGCTATGGGCGTAAAATACATATCATGGAACTGCAGTATCCTGCCTTTGAACCTCTACTCTCGTTCTCAACTGTCCAATGTAGGCAAAATTCCCCCCTACATTATACACATCTTATATAATGTTAATTTTGTGCTATTACAGAGAGAAATCCTGTACTTATTTTGATCTCTTTCTTGCGCCAACAGACACGTCGAGCTCTCCATTTAGTTGAAGGTGAATTAAGTTCAAATGTAAAGTCCATATGCATAAGTCATAACATACGATTTCTTTCCACTAAATGTGGGCGGTAGTGTAGGCTAGGAATGTACTGCTGTGTCTCCTGGCGCTGAATCATTTGTAATTATAGGATCATGGTTGGGATATTTAGATAACTTTGAAGACGGGAGATGTGAGGTAAACAGTGTGTTTGTTCTGCATCTTACATAGATAAGGAACCGTGTTGATATGGGAGCATGTACAGTATGTACTGTACATACACAGAGCCTTGATTTGATTTAAATTTTTTCTCCTCTCATAACGCCTTGGGTCTTTCTGACATCTCCAAGGTTCAGACTGCATTCCTACCAGTCTTGTGGCCCCTTTTTTTTTTTGTTTTGATGGGAAATCTGTTGCAATCAGAGGGCTTTTCCCAGAAGGCCAGGATGTGAAAGACATCATTTTTGCTTCTACAGCAATGTTTTGTTGGATATTATAGAGGCCAAAGCCCCACATCTCCCTATTCTAGGATCCCTGAGCTCATCCATCATAAAGAGAAATGCCAGGGCACCACGAGTTCAGGTCTGCGCTGCCATTTCTCTTTTCACTGTTTATTTCCTTAACTTGAACAGTTTCCAAAGGCGCTCTCCGTTTCCGTCCAAGAGGTTTCTGTTCTATCTAATGCCGTGACCACGTACAACCACATGCATACACATCCATACTGTACACACACTTACTTTTAGGGCATCTCATCCACTGCTGCCATTACCTTTGAATGTTAATGGCTGACTCTGCAGTCCACATGCAGCCACCACTAACTTCCTTCAGATAATGTGTTGCCTTTGCATCTGATAATATGAGAGATCTGCATTTTTGTATTTTTTGTATTTTTATTGACAAGGTGTAGAAATCAGCTTTGTATTTTTGTCATTACCATAAAAGATTATCTTGATTTTCCTCTTCTTTTTCTATTGCAGCTCGACTTCCCAGCATAGTTTCAAAGATGTCTGTAAATTCTGCAGCTTGCATGTGAAATAATTGTCCCAATCAGCGATCTGTAAATGTATTCACTTTGACTAAATCTGCAGGTTTTTCAGACACATGGCTCTTGCTGTCAAATAAAAGGAGGTTTTGTCTCGGGAGCTCCATTGGAAAAACCAGATGTTCGCAGGACACGTGCATGTAAAGGGTTAAATACAGGAAGTCGATTTGTGCCTTAATCTCTACGTAGTGTTTGTTCTTCACTAACAAAAACAGCATAATAGTCCAGACCTTTTGGGTTTTATGTCTGCTGGCTCTCATAATGAATGATGATTATTCCTGTACCGTTTACAAAGCTTGAGTTTTGTCTGCGGAGGAATTTCACCTTGGCTGCGGCACTGCATGTGCTGTACCCCTGTTTGTTTGAGTTAGAAGGAGCACACACATGTGTACACACACACACACACACACAGCACACACGCGCTCATACGCTCAAACTGGCACACAAATGATCTCTAAATAAGTGTTCGCTTCTCATAAATCACCTACTCCATAGCTCAGTGACACACACAGACATATAGAAACACGCACTACGCCACCACACACGCTCCAGATAAATAGCTCCTTGATTAACTTGACCAGAGTGCATTAGAGGCAGAAATGTTATTCTGGACCACAGAGTTGGACATTTAATTTCTTCTCTTGGCAGCAAATATCTCTTCTTGGCTCAGTGACCATGTAGTTAAGAGATATCTAAGGCTGATGGTGTTGATGAGTAATCCAGTTATCAAATACTAAATGGTTACCACGCCGGCTGCGAGGTTAAGAGACACAAAACAACTGTTTTAAAAGTTACTATAATGTAATTTCCACGTCGGAGTAATTTTAGCAGCCAACAGGCATTGTTAAAACAGATGTTGTTTGAGAGTTGTGGACATTAAGCTTTTTACTGTCCACTAAAAGACTTTTATTTTTTTATATTTACTGCTACTTTCCTCTTTTATCAGGTTGATGGACAAGCATGTGTTTGTTACCTCCACGAAGGAGGTTACGTTTTCCTCCATGTCCGTTTGTTTTGTTGGTTGGTTGGTTGGTGTGTCAGCAGGATTTCACTAAAAGCTACTGAACAGTTTTTCCACCAAACTTGGATGGAGGATGGCTTTTGGCCCAGATTAGACCACAATCACTGTGCAGATTCGGATAAAGAGACGGATCCAGGAATTAAAAAAAAAAATGTCTTCTTTACATCATGAGATGGGAAGCTTCCACAACACAATAGAGATTATAATTCCATCTCCATTATTTTGTTGTACTACTAGTTGCTCACAGATCCTTCTGGTGGATGTAGAATTTTTCTATTTTCTACTCCTAACTCGCGCCGCTACTTTTTGTGTTGTTGTTTGTGTCCAAACACTTTTGTTAGAGGAAGAAATCCCCTCTTTTGCTTGTGATAATTGGCTAGAAAAAAAGGCCTTGCTGTCTCGTGTCGTAGCTGCCACAGTCCACACGCTTACTTATTTTTCTCACATAGTCACTCACTCATGCTCACATACTCACACACATAAAGGAGTGGTGTAATGCGCAGCTGATCCGACAACTTGTGCCGGGGGAACACAGTGGCCACCTGCGAGACGCCTCCTGCTGTGTGTGGGATGGAGTGTGAGAGCGTGCGTGCGTGCGTGCGTGCGTGCGTGCGTGCGTGCACGCGCGCGTGTGTGTGTGTGTGTGTGTGTTTTTTACACCGCGTGACTCACAGCATTGGTGGTACTCATGATGTCATTGCTGGCCCGGGGTCAGGCTGGGGTGTGCTGCTTTGGAGGCCCTAGCCTGATGTCACGTAGCTAATCCTCTGGCTTGTTTGTGTGTGTGTGCGTTTTACTACCATCCTACCTCTGCGGTGGCCTTGTGCCCTCCTCCTCTTGGCTTCTTACGGGGGCCTTATTGTTTGTGTTCTGTGGTTTCCTACTCACCCTGGGCCCCAGCGTTACTGCAACACACACGCACTCACAGGCATGAATACATAGACACACACGTGTTTAGTTACAGAGTGATGCACTGGCTAAACATGTACATTGGAAGTTAACACCCGAGGCAAGGAAACATCCCTCATCCTGAGAAGAAATGCGTCATGCTGCTCATAAAGCACCTGTTAACGCTCAGAATTCCCCTACATCATTAGCTCGGTACAGTCCACCCGTGACCGCGCTGGGCAGAGAATAGGTCAGACCGATTCTGACATTTTTCTTAGGTGCACTTCGGTGTCACGGCCAGTAGAGGGCAGGGCAGAGTGGAGATGCCTGTGCTGAGAAAGAGGGAGAATTTCCAGCAGCATGCTTGTATACTTGCTTGTGTTTTGTTTAATTTGAAGATGCGAGAGTTGTTTATTTACCTAATGGCGTTCGCGTGATATTTCAGAGTTACGTGTCAGACGAGGGCTTGAGCTCACATTACTGGAATGATAATAGCAGCTTTCCTGAATCCAGAGGCGGGG
>OMLP01028414.1:51314-69907 GCA_900302685.1 Spondyliosoma cantharus
TTTAAATTGGGAAAAAAAAAAAAAAAAAAAAAAAAAAAAAAAAAAAAGACAACAACACAAGCATAAGCACGCTGCTCCTCTCTCGCTGTTGTTTTGCATGCGATATTACAGACCAATGCATAACTTTAACCCGCCACCTTCACTGATAAGTACCAAAATCAATAAATCCCCCCGAACGTCCAACTCGAGCGCGCGTCCTCTGAACGCACCGCGCGAGTCATTCACAGGCACAGGATACACACCAGCCGGATCTGCGTGCTGATGAACATGTAAGGCATCCCTGCTCCCTGGCGACGGACCGCTATATTCCTCTGGGAATGACCGTGGAGGTTTGCGCACAGACGCGACGGTCCCCTCTCCAGCTCGCGCCGCTGCTGACAGCTCTCAGCGGAATGCGGAAACACCCACCGCGACGGACCAATCACAGCCGCTGTCTCAGCATCTGCTCGGTGCATAAAGTCTTGCTCAACTAACTGATGTGATCAGTAGTTTGTTGACATGAGAAATGTTGGCCAGCGGGCAGAGGAAGATGTTGTTTCTCTCTTCTTTTTTTTTTTTCTCGCAGAAATTCAGCATAATTAAATTCTCAGAACAGAAGCCCCTTGTAAATTCTCATCATTCTGTGGTGGATATTTGGTGTTTCACATGCATGGATGTTAAGTAATTTGTTAAGACTCATAAGGCTTGAGTTTACTAAATGACCAAACAGTTGTGGCTCAATGCATTGAGCATTTTTTTTTCTGCGCGCTGCAAAGAAACACACATTTTTGTAGTGCTGCAGCTTTGTTTGCACGGATCCACTTAATGCTAAAATCAAAAAAGGGGGTATTTGTGTGCATGCATGTATTACATTGAACCCACACTGTCTGGAACGCTAATTTCCTCCTCAGAGATTTATTAATTTCCTCCTGAGCACAAACAATAATACATTTGGATCAGTCTGGTGACTCAGAGGGAAATGAAAGACACGGACCAGAGGCAAGCAACAATGGCAGAGCCATCTGATAAAATCAGCAATATGAATGTAATGTCCCACTGATGCAGGAGGAGCCCGGCGGATATTCAGTTAGGCCCTTTGCATGTCGAGCTCAGCAGGGAGGATCGTTTAAAGCCTGATGGCAGCTTGGTATTGTGGTGGTAGGCAGACATGAAACTGAGCTCACAGTAAGTGTTGAACATAATCCTGGACAGTGTTTTATTTCCTCTTTGTTGAGATATTATCGTTTATTGTTGCTTCATGTCATACAGCTCTGCATTGTGAGGCTGCATGGATTGTTACCTGTCATCTATCTGCCATGACACTGTCAGATCTGAAGCCTGTAAAATACAGTATGACCCCTTCATTCAGAGGGAAGCAGGTGCTTGGTGAGAATGGCTGAGTAGATTGCCACCTACTGGCTTCCGAGATCATTGTCATCCAGTTTGTGTTGATTGTCTCTTTGATTTTTTGCTTCACATCGGTCAAAAACTTTCACCTACCGTTCAGTACAGTCAATAAATTACTTTCCCCTTCGTAAATCAGCCACTTGTTGAATGACCTTTTAGTGTTTTGGCTTTCGGTAGTCTGTGAGATGAATACGCCTTCATAAATCATTCGTGGTGTGAATAAAAGGAAGGGGGTGTTCCTGAGAAAATGTCTCTATTCTCATGTTTTATCTGTCCCCATTAACCTGAGACCTTCTTCAGGAAAGAAAACAGGAAAGCAGCAGGACTGTCGCTGAGGCCCCCAAAATAAACCAGCGAACCACCCCTCTTGCCAAAAGAACACTCTCTCCAAACATGTTCCACTTCCTGGACTCCCGTGGCTTCTTCCTGCGCCGGCTCATCTGCTGCTGGTTATTGGAGCGCGGGGTCACCTCTTCTGTGACCTGTGGTGACAGTGGAGCTCGTCCCTGGCGGCTCCACAGGAAGCAGTTTGAGCTTTTGATGAGGCCTTTGCCTTCACCTTCTCGGCCTAAGTGTGACGGCCTGTTGCAGGAACTCTCCCGTCAAACGAGCTAGGCCTACTGATGTCGTGTAAAGAATCTCCTGCAACTGGAACTACCACAAGAGCCGCTACTCTGAAAGTAGTATGCAGAGCCTTTAAAGGTCCAGTGTGTAAGATTTAGGATATAAAAGTAATATTTATAATTACGTTTTTATAAGTGTGAAATCAGCTGAATTTAAGAAACCAACATGTTTCCGTTACCTTAGAATGAGTCTTTTATATCCACTGAAGGAGGGAGCAGGTCCTCTTCCATGAAGTCCTCCATCTTGGGCAGCCATGTTTCTACAGTAGCCCACAACAGACAATCCAAACACTGTCTCTACAGAGAACCTTTTAAAATAAGAAGCAGTATTTCCTGCAAATACTGCAGAATTCTTCATGTATTATCATTTAATTATTATAAAGAAAGCACTAAGTAGAGCTGATCCTGCAACAGGTTTGGGTTTTAGAAGATAAAATATCCTTCCCCTTCCTCACATAGCCCATAAAACATGTACATACACCCAAGGAAATTGAAAAATGAGTCAGTTATTGAGCTTTATGCCATACAAGGCAACCTATTTAACATATTGCATACAAACTTGAAACACTGAAACACAAATCACTCCCACTCTTTTCCGCTCTGCCACTGTTGCAAAGGCAGCGTAGGCATCATGGCTACCGTTAGCAGGCTGTATACTGTTTGAAGCTAAAAAACACAGTAAAAAGCCCAGTTTTACTTAGAAATCCTGATCTCAAGTACCATGAAAAGGCAGAGTTAAACGCCTTGTTCTTCTCTGTTCTTGTTTTGCCCTTTTCTTCTGCAGTGTTGCAATATTCCGGTTGTTCAGTCGTTGCGTGGGGATAGCGACCAGGTAAAACAATGCCTCTTCCAGTTTTGGTTACACAATTGCAGATGTGCTTCACTTATGCCTTAACACGACCTTCATTTTCCAGGAAAACTCAAGGCCGGTGGCAGACTGAGTAGCATGTAACAGTAACAAGCAGTAACAAGTAACCGCAAGACTTATAGGGGACCAATCTATGGACAGTTGACGTTGCCATTTTTCCTACAGCCATTACAATGTCCAATCAGTATTTACTTCAAGGTGATGATTAAAAGCAAAGAATTGTCTATTGCAAATGAAAAGAAACAAACCTTGTGTCTCACACATCGCACGCAGAAAAACAAGCTTTCTGTGATAAATGCGTCTGACGGATTTACTT
This sequence comes from Spondyliosoma cantharus, assembly GCA_900302685.1. Classification (NCBI taxonomy): domain Eukaryota; kingdom Metazoa; phylum Chordata; class Actinopteri; order Spariformes; family Sparidae; genus Spondyliosoma; species Spondyliosoma cantharus. Next base: position 54,508 of record OMLP01028414.1, read on the forward strand.
GCTGTGAATGTGTGTGGGTGAAGACCTGCGCCAGATCGCTGCACTGCTAAAGCAATCACTTTAAATCACTGAGCGGGGACTGAATAGGAATGAATTACACAGCAGCAGCCAGTGAGTGTGTGTATATGATGATTTACTGTAGGTGTATGTTAGAGTGATATTCAGATATTCAGCGGAGAGATTTAAACTGTGGGAGAGCAGAGACAATGGGCAGCTCTCTGATAGATTGGGTGTTAGGGTTACACTCTGTATAGGTTTACATCTGCCTAATTGTGATGAAACGCTGTATCGCCGAGCCATGTATTTCTCCTGGAGACGTTTATACTTGTGCACTTATTCTTGTGTGTGCCTGTGCGGCGTAGTTCCCCCTCAGATGAGCTTCACAGTCCCTCCTCTGCAAGGAGATACATCACTGACCTCCCGTACTTTGCTGTTTTCCAGATTACACCCAGCAGCTTACGTAAAGTGTCTCCGAGCTGCATGGATATTACCCAGCAGCCTTCGTGAGGTTAAATTCCCTTCCTTCTCAGTCTCTTCTTCTTACCTTACCTCACCTCTCTTCCGACTTCTCCTCGCCGCGCTCACTGATAGATGATAGCGCCGCCTCAAGGAATTACACAGCCCATCATAGCCGTACGTACGTCGCCGCGAAAGATTTCAAGCGCTGTCACCGGGTCAACATTTTGTTGAGAAACACCAGGATGCGGTTTCCGTGGTTGCGCAGACTTGAAGGGTTTGTTTAGGGAGACTTTCTCTCAGTGATTGAGAATAATGTCGTCAGAGATTTGGAACGACACGTTCTTACACACTGAGTCTTCTCTCTCATCACCTCGATTCAGAGCCGGATTCTGTGCAAGGAGCATGTTCCCTATGGGTAACCACAAATGGGAGCGATTGGGCTATTAGTAACAGGAAACAACATGATGCGTAATAAACACAGAGGAACAGAGAAGTGATTTAAGAAGGCTTGAATGTAGCAGCTAAATAGCCTTGTTCATTGGTCTGCATTCCTAATCCTTGTCTGTGTTGCATCCCAGTGAGTTTGTCCACAGTCATGTGCATTGAGTAAGACTGATTATTACTCCTTAGATACAGTAAAGCCGACTATGGACGCTCCTGTTAGACAGAGAAATAAAAAAAAAGTTTTGCTCTTGGCTAGATGTGAATTTTCTGGGACAGCTGGAATCACAGATGGTTTTCATGCTTTTATCTGTCAAAAAACTGCTCTCATCTCACAGCAGACGCCATTATCCCTCTACGCCAGAGATCCTGAGATGGACGGATCATTTTAACTGACAGGAGCGTCTATGCCTGCTGTAGAGCCTACAACAGCCAATGAGTGTAGACCAGTTCCTCCCTGCCTCTTCTTCATCCTCTCTCCTGAGCCACTGACACACCAGCCTCCAAATGATTGATGCATCATGTAGTCCTTGAGATTTAAAATCCAGTAGTATATAGTTTTTAAAACCCTAAACTCGGAAATTCTGCATATTTATGTAGTTGTATGCATTTCATATGCATAAAGTTGGTGTAAATAAAGAAATAAAGAACTGTAGTAAGTTTTTTTTTTTTTTCGTGACTCTCATGCAGGGGTATTTTGAGTTATTTTTGTGCCAGACGCATGAATATTTCCTTAGAAAAACAAGAGTTAAGTTTCCATTGTCAGTGATAATTGCCATTAAATTTGAACTTGTGGACCCATTGTGCTTTATAGCTAGTAGGGGCAGTTACAGGTCATCTGCAGGCTTATGTTTTCTTTAAAAATGTAGGCGAAAAAAAAAAATACATAAATAAGTGTGTTCAATCTCTTATAGAGTAATACCACAAGCAATAATCTTTCTTCTGACAACTTGAAACAAATCAGCTTATAACCTTTCAAGGTAGCCTAATATCATCTGTACTCAATATGTCTGTACTCAAAATGGTTCAACAACAGCTTTGAATTTACTTTGGGCTTTTTTTTTTTTTTTTTAAGCAAATAAAGAATCAATGTAAGTGGTCAAATTAACTTTGGCTTTTTCCCATAGCAGTATTTATTTATTTATTTTTTCCCAGTGGATGGACTGAAAGGACTCTCAGTTCTTTGGGCTTTTCTAAATATCTAAACTATCCCTTTTTAAAGACTCCAGCCTGACCACCACATTTCAGCTCATTCATTAAGTTTTATTTCCTCTCATTAACAGATCATCAAAGTGTTTATTGCCATTTCCCAAATCAGACGTTTGTTTGAATATCCTGAAATGACATGAAATTTACAGAAAAGTGGGTGAATGATGATGATACCGGTAAACATCTATTGCTTTGAAGGTTTATAAACACCGTCAATTACAGATTACACTAACATTTTGCATCTTATTAAATATAGTAGAGCCTTTGTTTTAATAAAGTTGATAGATTTGAGTAATTATTTATGCTCCAATCAGTGCCGTATAGTAATGTGATTACTTTGCAGGTGTGTCAACATCCAAATACATAGTCCCGCTGCACTGCTCAGTCATAAGAACTGCCAGTTTATTAACCATCACATCACAGCATGTCAACATCTGTGTAAAGTAGCGTCTAAGGACATGGATATAAAGTCTGAGAAAGGTAATTGGATGGCGAGAGAGAGAGAGAGAGAGGAATGACAACATGGATGCATACCGCTGGGACTGAGTCACATCATCATTCCCATCAGGCCTGTGGTTATTATCATGTTTTCTATTATATGTTGCAGCATGTGGTTGTTGTTTATGAACAAGTCCGGCAGAGGTAATCTGCTCTGTGTACTGACGCGGCCTCACTACACCAGGCATCGCTGCTCCTAGAAAAATAACTACGACAATGAGCTTGGCAAGAGCGAAGGGACAGCTTGACTTTGTTTAATGCACAACAACAACAGCATGACTGCACAATAGCTGCCCTGGAAGTTACCCTTTACTGTACAGGGTAGTCTGAGGAGTGGCTTTACACTGACACTTGGCAGCTGTATAGTGCTGTGTGACGTGTGACGAGGACATTTTGAAAAAGCAGCTGCTTAGCCTACCAGCCGCTATTGACATGCCCCGAGCCTCTCATTTAACCGCGTACACTTCCACTACACTATGTACTTACTTGCTTTGTGCGTGAATTTCGGCAGTGTAGTGTTGCTTCAGATCTGTGCCTTTGTGCACATACCTCTACAGTCGCAACATTTCACCAGTTCTTCTTCTTCCTGTCCTTTTAATGGAGAATTGCAACCAGGCAGGGAATTATCCACAACATTTGATCTGCCGGCTTGTTTGGTCACTTGGATTCAATTGAATTTGATTCAGAATGAATACAAATTTAACAATCTTTTCCGAGGGTGGCGAAGGAATGACTTTTGACTCCTCTGTCTCTGATTGGAACGTACGTGTTGTCTTTGCTGGTTGGATTGGTTAGATTTAGACCTGAGGAGGGATGATTGTTATGGTTAGAGGCACAATAGAGTCAGATCGTTGTCCTGGGAAAAGAAACATCGTTTTTAACTGTTGAGATTGCAACTGCAGAGTTTGGTGTTCCCTTCTTTGCCGCTTCGTAGCCACGATGGGGACCACTGAGGGCAAGAAGTGTCCAGTCCGTTATGAGTACTCCATCCGGATACATTTTGAAAGCACTTCAGCACTCAAAATAACAAGCGTAATTTCAGAGACACAGCAACGATTTCCCTCACCCACACCACTTCTGGTGATCACTTGTTACCATGGTTTCTTTACCATCCAATGCTAAACTAATGCTAGACCTAATGTAAGGGCTGAAGCGTTTGTGATTTATTAGGACTGTTTAATCCTAGACGAGCATGCGTCAGCTACAGAAGCAGGCTTTACATTGTCCCGTTCAAAGACCAACATGGTTTTTTCCGTTAATAAATCAGGATATTCTTTTAAGCCTGACTGTCTGCTAAATATCCGGTCGGGAAAGGACTGTATGAACAGAATCTCCAGATGCAGTGGTCTGTAATATTGCAACCCGCAGTCAAAAGTATCACGTGAAAGAGGAAAACTTCAATAGCTGCGGCCTCCACTTGCCCTGACAACAACAAAGGAGGAAAGAAAGCAACGAACGATGAGAGTCAATTATGTGACAATGATGTCATGGTAGTACTGGCTCTGATCGAGGCCACATGTCTCACGGGGTTCCCTCGCGATCCTCCATACCCTGCACCCTTCACATGAGAAACTGGATTATACACACTAACAGTAATTGGGGGTACAGGTGACACGAACAAATCATGTATCAGTAGAAACAAGTTATATTAAAAACAAGCTTTCACCAGGATCATTGCGAAACACCACCTCAACATGGGACGCCAGTAGATTACCATCTGGAAGTGTGATTTTATTGTCTTGTTGTGACAGATAACATGTAAATTACCATCTCGGGCCTGAATGCATCCGGAATCCGACCATTTAAGACATATTCGAGGGTTTTGAGGTGCGTCCAGACTGGCGTGACTATCGTGAGTAACTCAGTGGAAAGAGGATATGTTATGGTTTTACAAGATGATAGATGATGCTGAGGGCAGGGAGTCACATTCTTAAATGTAGTGTGGTCGGGATGGTTGCTGTGTTCCCAGACCAATAGCTCACTGACACTTATCTAATTCATAATATGCTGCTTTATTGCATGCTCCAACTGCAGCGCAAGTTCACGGGGGAGACATGGACACCCACACTGTTACACCCACACACAATTACAGTATATGCTGTGTGCTATTTATGTTTGCATTTTCACTCTATTTCTCTGTCTGTCTCTACATCCCACTGTATTAAACTGCGTGGGAGGTTGAGTAATGAGGTTTAACATATAATCCAGACTCCCTTTCTTATCTCTGCTTGTTCCCCTCTTTGTTTTCACTCTTCCTCCTACATCTGTAGGAGCCTGGGTTATCTTCAGCACTCCCCTTGTCAGCTAAAGACAAAACTGCATTCCACATTAGTCCAATCCTTCTTATCTTCTATCAGCACTCATCTTTTCAGGTCACTTTAGGATGCTGGGAAGTCCCAGACGGAGCTTTGCATTCTGCTGTGTTGCTCTGTGGACTCATCTACACTCCTAGTTGAGAATTAGGAATTACAAGCGTTGAGCTTTTGCAGATTTGCTAGTTTGAGGACATTACATTTTGTTTCGTGTCAAGAGGAGTGAACTAGTTGATTGTTGGAGCATATTAAGTGATGACAGTTTCCTCGATTTGGCTTCCCAGAGCTATTAAATCACCCTGTGTTCCAGGCAACTGGGACAAATATCCTCCTCCGAAGAAAAGGGTGATGAAACACCAGTCAGATAAAAAGAAAACACAATGTTCTTGATAGGCGGATGTCTAACATCACACAGGCATTGAGACACGTAGTTTATAGAACTCCGTTATGAGGTTTAATTATGCTAAGCTAGTAGTTTGTATAAATGTATTTTCTTTTATAAACACTTTTTAATTCTCAAAAAAGCACATAAATCTTGCCAAACCCAGAATTATTTGAACATTATGTTTAATATAAGCAATAGTAATTATGCCCATTTTCAGGTTCATAATTTTATTTTGGGTTACTTCTGGAATAGGTCTACATGATTTAATGCTCATACAAGGCATCAGTTTGCTTATACTGTCCAGTGATGCAGCACACTCAGTTTTAGGTCCTGTTTCTTTAAGGCCCCCCCGTACAAGTTCCTAGTCTGCTCTGATTGGTCAGCTCACACATGCCTGAGCTGCCACTGCACCCCCAGTCTGCTCTGTTGTGTTTTCAGCTTCCAGATAGTTTTACTGGTCGCACTTTATTTTACAGTACCTTAATAAGACGTAACAAGGCGCACTTTGTCTCAAATGAGACGACTAGAAATAATGTAATCTTTATTAGACAGTAAACAAGAAAAGTTATACTGTAATTAGACACCATATAGCCTACACAAATTATGCTGTAATCAGAAACCGCATATAAAGTCTTATTACTTAAAATATAGGCTACTATACTTAGACACTATTATACCAAATTATACTGTAATTACAAAGCAAATCAGAGATCCTAATACACTATTAGACACCATTTTACAAGATGTTAGTCTAACTAGAAATCACACACAATGTCATATCAGATACAAAATAGCTAGTTAGATGCTATTCTACCCTCACTACCAAAGTATGCATTTAATATTACCAACATTGGTCTATAGCTTAATTAGACGGATGTACTGCCATATTACATTGGGCATGGCCTTTATAATAGTTGGACAAAACACACAGAGTTCAGTGGAAAATACATTTATTTGAGCTTTATTTACCATAGTTTCAGTTTCTTACAGAGTTATTTATTGATCATTAGAAGAAAACAGTACCTTAACTTAAGTCAAACCACATCGGTTCACATGTAGTCGCTACTACACACGTCCCTGGAAACCTGTAATGTTCTCTGGAGTCTTGTGGAGTTTGTAGGTGGCTTCCTCGACGCTCTACTCCCATAGTTAAGACATCAGACCATTTAAAGTCATGTCACTATCCAACCCCAGTAACAATAGCTGGTCTAATGTTACTGGGGTTGGATAGTGGCATGACTTTAAATGGTCTGATGTCTTAACTGTGGCCGGCTCTTCACACAGGGCCCTGGGACCTCCATAGCTGCTTGTAGCTGAGCTCCAGCTCAAACACACGCTGCTTGTGAGGAGCTGATGGTCGCTGTTAGGATGTGTTCCATTTTTATTACTTTACCACTATGACCCCTGCCTTGCATTGATAATCTACCTGACCATACATTACTATGCACATAAACATCGGTCTGATTCATGCATCTGTTTTTGAGTTCAACCACTGTGACTATCACTGCCATGCCACTGCTGATTGAAGTCTAGGACACTGTGCCAGCACACGCTGTTGATTAAAGTCTGAGACACTGTGATTTAATTGCTATGCACCCATACCAATGAGCATATCCAAGAAGGACACCTCCAGACTGGATAAACTGATCAGGCTGACCGGCTCTGTGGTCGGCATGAAGCTGGACGGTGGCAGAGAGGAGGACACTGGAAAAACTGCTGGACATTATTGACAATGCCAGCCACCCCCTGCACACCGTCATCAGCAACCAGAGGAGCCTGTTCAGAGGAAGGCTGCTCCTTCCCAAGTGTAGGACCAACAGACTCAGGAACTCCTTTGTCCCTCATGCCATCACACTCTACAACTCCTCACTCGGGAGGAGGAGGAATTAGGGTAAATAGGACAGAAAGGAAGGAGTGGTAGTGGTAGCACTGTGCAATTATTATTATTATTATTATTATTGAAAATAATAATAATTATAATAATAATAATAATAATAGATAGATAGATAGATAATAATAGATATATGTATCTATATTTATCTGTATTTACTAGGAGTCTTGTTTTTATCTTATACTGTTGTTTTTATTTTATACTGTATTTTTTGTTATAAAACAAATTTTGTTATACCATCAATAAAGACAAGTCTAAGTCTAAGTCTAAGTCTAATTATTCCTAAATTGTGTTTCACCAATCATCTACATCATTAAAAGAGTTGTACATATCCTGTTGACAAATAGGATAGGTCGAAAGCATTAGTCCTTTTAATGAGGGACTAATACATAGGAGAGAAAAGCCAGGATATGAGAGCACACACACAACACACACAGCCACATTCACTGAGGAGACGAAGGTCAAGAGATAACGCTGTTTTACTCAGAGTTTAGGGAGTCAGCCGAGAAACTTAAAACAGGAGCAGATGTGCATGAACAGGCAGACAGGATAGGGACACTTTTTTTCTCATCAGGGTGTTACCTCCAGGAAACCAAGGTGTCGTGTTGCCATGGAGCTGGGACCAGCTTGCGCACCCCGATGGGAGGGCTAAAGTTTGAACTACAGTTCCTCCCCACCTTTTTGACCTGTGTGACCAATGAAAGTTATTCAGCTCATCTATTGTCTTAACCAATGAGAAATTCTACATGTTTGTAACTGAAAGGATATAACACTTTGCTGCCTGAAATTGTGCATCTTTTTCTGGGAGACTGGTTGCAGTTAACAGCTTAGCTGCTTAGGGCTCTGCTGCCTGCGATTTTTCAAACAAAGAAAGTCCTCGATCAAGCTTTTACTTTTACTTAATGATACAATTCTGAATAAATAGTTAACAGCACGTCATAGTCTGTCTTCTCTATTAGTCTGTCTACTTTTAAATCTCAAACAAATGTTGGTAATATTAAATGCATAATTTGGTAGTGAGGGTAGAATAGCAATAGCAATAACATCTAACTAGCTATTTTGTATCTGATATGACATTGTGTGTGATTTCTAATTAGATTAACATCTTGTAAAATGGTGTCTAATAGTGTATTAGGATCTCTGATTTGCTTCGTAAGCACAGTAACATTTGGTATAATAGTGTCTAAGTATAGTAGCCTATATTTTAAGTAATAGGACTTTATATGCGGTTTCTAATTACCGTATTTTCCGGACTATAAGTCGCACTTTTTTTCATAGTTTGGCTGGTCCTGCGACTTATATATCAAAATATATATAAGGAGTAAACGGTACAAAGAATAAATGGAGCGCCTGTCAGTCCGCAGGAGGGAATAGCACCGTCTGTATCAAACTTGCATCTGGAGGCCCCGTGCACACAGCGGGGGCTACGCAGGAGACCAGGACAGCAGAGGTCCAGGAGCTCCTGCGCTGCACACCTGAAGACCCCGCCAGCAATGGCGGAGCGGCGACCATCCAACATCGCCGCGACAAAGGAGCCAGGAGGTGAATATCCCCGAAGTTGTGGTGGAGGGAGGACCAATGGAGCAATGATGGACAATATTGAGTAGTGGGTTTGAAAGTTAGCTTGGTAACAGCTGATCGGTGGGGCTAACAGCTGTTACATTAACATACCGGACACCTACTAAGCCTGTTGTTCTGTGTGCTACTGTGTAGTTGAATAACTCGCCTTTCCAGATTAAATGTCTGTTCTTGGTCTGGGATTTTGTGAAATAAATTTCTAAATAAATGCGAGTATAGTCAGGTGCGACTTATATATGTTTTTTTCCTCTTCATGATGCATTTTTTGACTGATGCGACTTATACTCAGGAGCGACTTATAGTCCGGAAAATACGGTACATCATAATTTGGGTAGGATATATGGTGTCTAATTACAGTATAACTTTTCTTGTTTACTGTCTAATGAAGATTACATTATTTCTAGTTGTCTAATTTGAGACAAAGTACGGCTTGTTACGTGTTATTAGCATATTGCTTTTGTCTAATTTCATACAAAGTATAGCTTGTTACGTCTTATTAAGGTAAAATAAAGTGCGACCATTTTACTTCTACTGTGAATATAGGCTTAAAAATTAAAATGCAGCTTTGTGACATGGTGATGTAATGCGATGTCAAGTAGTCACGGAGGCATTTCAGACACTTCAGGGGCCGTGATCTCTGTGGGAGAGAGGAGTTCTTACATGCACAACTGAACTGATAAAACGCAATGAAGGAAAGGAGATAACTAAATCAAGCATATTAAGTGTCCTTTAAGGGGGAATTATTGCATATATTTGTATTATATATATCAGCGTATTCACACAAATACTGTATATATGCCTTTCTCCCATATCTGCTCCATTGTACAGGTTTTAAGTCTTTTATTTTCGTCATATAAGTTGTTTGAAGTTTCTCCTTTCGCTCCAGCTGTCTGTGTTGTTGGGTTTGCTTCTTCTTCTTTTTTTTACATAATTATATGCAGTATATATCAATAAAAAGTTGATCATTTATGCATATCCGTAAAACCAATAGACACAGTGGTTTTAAGGCACTGAAATGCATTGTGGTATAGTAATCAGTATTTGTAATCATAAGAGGGTTATTCATCATCAACTTAGATATTAACTTAGTCGGGAACGCAGCTGTTCAACATCGCATGGGTGTTACTTCTACGCCCAGACGCTGGGGATCACAGAGGTAATAGGTCAGAAATTTCAACAAGGAACATCCGACGTCTGACTTAAAATGGAACGCAATGTGGTATGTGAAAGATATGATTAGAAATACAAGTCAACAAGCAATACTATGGATTCTTCCTGCATTTAGTTATGAATTTCCAGGTATGTGGAAATGCAACACAATCTGTCAAGGGAGAAAACTGACGAGAAACGCCTTTGTCAAACTTTATAGCCATCTTCTTTTCTGTTTTAATCCTAAATAAAGCCACAATATATTTATTTGAAGTGTACTGTGTTGGCATAGGTTTCCCAAGGGCTGCAGCGCTGAGAGAGGATCCCAAAACAATTGACAGAATGTGTGCAAGATGACCTCAGAGAGATTAGTACACAGCATTATTCTCTTTTGTGCTGAGGGCTCCTGTGGTGTTCCAGGAAAGACGAGCTTGTCTGGGAGCCGTTGTACCATTGACTCAAAGCCACAGAGGCTTCTCCGCCTCTCCATCTCCTCCCCAGTCGCCTTCGTTCCAAACCCTCCTCTCCTCCAGCTCTGCCTTTTCCAGTCCTCCACTGTTGTAACCCGTACCTATTGTCTCCTTCACGGGCCGCTTCCCATCCTCCCCTTTGTCCCGGTGCACAATCCAAACCCACCAGCCTGGGGTGCGTGGCTGCTTCTTATTCCATGTCAGAGCAATCCCAACTGGGCCGCAGCCTAATGAATCATTTCCTCGTGAGATACGGTGAGAAAATCACTTTCAGAGTTCGGGGGTGAGCAATGAAGCTCACATGCCCTACTCGGGCCCTCTCAGTTTGTGTACATATTTGCATGCAACCGGTCACACACGCACTGAAACCAACACAAAGAGATGGCCGATATTGTGTGCCTCTTCGTTTTATTCTTTACTTTACAGGCCGCAGACTTGATTAAAATGGTTTTAGTCAATTGAACATATGGATATCTGATGTTGTTGTGCCCTCCGTCTTTGTCTTCCCTAACCTTTCTCTTGGTTAAAAAACAAACTCGGGCACGAACGTAATTGTTAAAACATGCTGCCACTCGACATCTATTGTATATAGCGTGCGCGTTTTCGAGCGCGCTCACAACCCTCCTCCAACCTGACACACGTTCATGCACAGCCTTCTCTCTGTCACGTACCATCTCCCTCCAGATTTCTGGACCGCCCTGCTGCTCAAGCTGTGTGACTTGGCAGTACATACCGTTGCGCAGAAAAACACAGCACCCAGGAGGTCATCGAGTGTGTGTGTGTGTGTGTGTGTGTGTGTGTGTGTGTGAGAAATAGGGGAAAGGCAGCAGTAGAGATACTGCATGCGCTGTATGTTTTTCGCGTGCGCAGCATGTTTGTGTTGGTGCACGTTAAGGCCCATTAAACAGGTGGCTCCGTATTGCTGTGCGACCAGACGCTCGTCTCCTCGGAGGAGGAAACACTCCGACAGCTCTCCGCTTCTCATATTTTCGTTTCTGCTCTGTAATGGCATTCGTCTCGCCTTGTCCTGTCCACCCTCCATATACTTTATTTGAACTCCCTCTTTTCCTGACTATGGCTTCCCCTTTGCCCCCTCAGGCTGTTTGCCTTGGCCGCCCGCCCAGATTAGTACACATTCTGTCCCCCCAGTCACCATGGCCATTTGGGAGGACCATTTTTCCTTCATGCATGTTCAGTGTTCCCCCTGAAGTTCCTCCATTTACTCCCCCTCGTCCTCCTCGTACCACTACATTAAACAGAGGTCTCTGGCAGCCGGGCGCAGGAATGAGCCAGAAAGAGAACATGCCACATGGAAAGCTTTATCTGTTTCTTCCCAACGCTCATCTGACAGAGATGTCACAAGCTTATCCAGAAAATTGGGTAAGAGTTGCAGCTCCCCCCCTCCCACATCAGTGAGACTTAGATAGTCATTTTCAAAGATATGGTTCTGTTTTGTTATGCCCTAAAAATACCTCGCAAAACACACGCTAATGTCAGATAATCACACACATTATTTTGACCACATTGGATGGCATGTAGCGGCTAAGCGTGGTATCCAGTGGATTTTGAATTTCAGCCCAAATGTTGAATGCAAAAGCTTTGCCAGATTCTTGAAAACCATGCAAGTTCACCACTCTTATATTACCAAGGTGAGGACCTGCCAAAGTGGAATATGCCTTGAGGTTTTTTCTGTTCCCTTTACCCTTCAAAGTAAGTTATTTCCTCGCCGTGTTCCACAAACGCCTGCCGACTCAATCAACAGTTTTGGCTGCACGGATTCTTGCATTGGCATCACGCGGCTCTTGTGTTCAGCTGCTTCCACATCCAGTGATAAATGTTCCCGGCCTTCATGGAATTCCATCAATCCAGCTCAGTCATTTCCTCGGTGTGAGTGTACTGTTTTCACATGTGTGTTATAGTTGGCATGCTGGGCTAACAAGGTCTGCTTACATCTAATTAGCGCTCGGACAAATTAACACTCCTCGCGCTGAACGAATGTCTGCCCTGTTTCCGGTCACAGCATGAAGCGGCGCTATTGCCGGGATGTGTTGAGCCAAGGATGATGCTGGCTCTCCTTTTACTGTAGTCTGTTGCTTTGATTCTTCTTCTCAGGCTTCTTCTCAACACTCAGTTTGTGTTGGGCTTCATCCCTGTGTACAGAAGTAGCTGGATAATGTCTACTGACCGCCACAGGTCTCCTATCCAAGAGCACAAATCCACCAGGTGTAGTTAAGAGGTCACCTTATCATCGCCCACCCTGCCCTGACTTACCCTGACTTTATTGCCCTTGTTACTGTCTCTTACATCACAAAGATGCTTTCACTCTCTCTCTTTCTGTTCTATATTATTTCCATTTAGCCTGTAATCCTCTTCTAAATAGGCTAAATTGACACAGGTCTAAATATTGGACCGTCAGAAAAATAAACAGTCTGTGAATTCACTTCCTTGGGAAATTGAAGTCATATTTTTCAAGTTAATGAAATTCATTGTTAAGTCTACAATATTTGGCATCGCTAAATTGTCTGCAATGTTTATAGTTACCGTTAAGAACTGTTTCATTCTTTTGTTCGTTGTATTCAGAATTCAGTCAGGAGAGACCTTAGAGTAAGTGATTAAGCTATGTGACTCATTACCCCGTGCTTGAACTTGATGCGTGTGCGACGGAGGACATGATAGAGTGTTTCATAAAAAGCTAAAAAAAATCATCAAATCATGCCTGTTTTTTAATAAGGCCACCGGATAATGGTTAACATCACTGTCATGCTATTAAAACCACTGTGCGACCACGCGAGCTTTATGAGCAGGGACATGGTCATCCTCAAGTCACCACAGCCATTAAGGGAAAAAGATTCACTATGGGATGAAAGCAAGAGACCACTGTTAGTAGTGATTAACATATGCAGCTCTTTTAGGGATGACTGCATGTGTTGATTCAGTTGTGTATGAGCTTCTGTACTGAGACCTATGGTACATTCCCTTAAAGTAAAGTGATAAACCGCATTTATTAAATGCCGGGTGTGTAACTGCGATGCCAGAGATACAATACAGTGACCTCATCCCCACCTAATGTAGTTGGTGTGCATTACCAAGAGCTGGATATATTTTTCAAGACAAGCCTGGATTCATTGTCATCAGAACTCATTTCATTTTGTCAGCTCTAGCAGGGTTTTCCCAAGCTTGCCTCGACATTTGACGTCCCCTGACTCCCTTTATTTGAGATAATATATATCTGCATTTGTAATCTCAGTTCTCTTTATAAATCCAGTAATTAAAGGTGTTTTTTTTTTTGTGCACATTTCCGTTTCATAGCTTCTGCTAATACAGCATGCTTACACCTCTGTTCATTTTGACTCCCCAGGTCTAATGAGATGGCTGTCCTTCCATGAGCTCACCTCTCATGTCTGTCCCGGACTGACCTCGTTCATGTCACGCAAACAACAGCACATTAATCTGGCTAAGTCCTCGCTAAGGTAACCATATGTTTCAAAGCACACTGTTTCCCCCGACTCCACTCCACTCCACTGACACTCACCATTGCAGTACTTGTAGGGTTCGATCACATAACAGCTATTTGGCGGATGTATCCACAGAGATTGCTTCACACCTGAATTGGTCAAAGAACGAGTCAAATTTTTTGTGAGCTTACCAAACTTCTAATACTACTTATAATAGAGCCACGCTGAATGCCAAGTTGCGTCAGCGTACATGAAATTCAGTAAATAAGCAAGCAATTTTTAAAACTCTTCTTTTAGACCTGTTTCGTCTCTACCGGCTCTTGAGCAGGCAGCGTACAGAGACATTTTCAGAGCTTTTTTTTTACTGAAACGCTGCCTGCTGCGACAAGAAAAATAAGGTAGATGAGAGTAAATTACATTCGCAGTGTCGTCAAGACGTTGAAATGCGAAATGCTTTGTGGAGCCGAACAGTCGGTCGATTATTCTCTGTGGGGTCGTTACTAGTGTTTCAAGTTCGCACCTCACAAGAGCTGGCTCAAAGTTTAGTCTGCACAGATAAAAATCAACTACTCCTTGTATATAGTTTGAGTTTCTAACCAACTTCCCAGTCCCCAAAAATTAACTACTTCACGTTAATTTGCTACTACCGTCTAACACAAGTCTGTCATCTTGTTGGGAAATGAAGGTAACCGGTCCTTAATTAAATGTTGCAAGTTTGACATGGATGGAAGAAGTTTTCAGCTGATGGTTCAAGGTCTGAACCATCAATTACTTTTTTGTGATGTGTCAGATATTTCCCAAGAAGCAAGCGCTGTGAATTCTTTTGAACACGCTAAGCAAGTAGTAGAATCTGATATCCTGACAGCCCAAGTCTCAGATTTGCGTTCATTAGTTGCAAACCAGTACATTCAATTCAGTTCACTCAAGACATGAGCATGTTCAATAAATGTTTTCTTTAAGTGTGATTGTGTGCAACATTGCTGCTTTCACATTAGACATTGTCATTTGAGCCATTGTTCACACAGTGCAGCACAAGTATTTACTTATTAGAAAATGTGAGCCTTTTGTATAACAGGTAGGGGAACTCCCCGGCTGCTTGAGAGGGAATTTATTATTCATTTGGGGCAGTAATAGATCCCTAAGTTTCTTCTGTCAAGTGTTGCTGAGTTTCTGCTGTAGCGCACCACGGTGCACTTTCCCATGTCATCCACTTGACATGATGGAATTGGATGTGACTGAACCGCGGTGTTAAGTATACTTTTCCCTGTAAAAACCACCTGAAGTCCTTCCTTTTCTCACTCAAAAGCTGACATGCTGCACCAGAATCGATTCTACCTTTTATGACTCGTCATCAATCAGCCCGTGAGGTAGGTGCTGCGTGTTAAACCCCTCCCGTGTTATGAAATGAGGAGTAGGTGTGATGTCAGTTCAGGGCCAAACCGAATGAGTACCGTGGGATGTGAGCGATGGAATTCAGATTTTTTTTTTTATGTTGTTGTGAGTGTGCAGCGAGGAGTGTTTTCTCAGCTGGTCTGCTTAGGAGGACGCAGGCA
>OMLP01028416.1:0-17826 GCA_900302685.1 Spondyliosoma cantharus
CAAAAAAAAAAAAAAAAAAAAAAGAAGAAAGAAATGGTGCCAATTACAGTGAACACAACAGTCATACCTGAATGTATAAATGTGTATAGATAAATATGACCTATGCTTATTCATGAAGTGGTAACTTTTAGCTGTTATTTAGTTTCCAATGTAAGATATAGAAATCACATACTGTTCAATAAGTGACAGTCCATCAGGATGGCTTAAGGCATTGTTCTCCCTACAGATTGGGATTGTGTTTTTTTTTGTTTTTTTCCATTTTGCTGATCTAAATGTTAAAAAGTCTCTTTATAGTGTGAAAAGGCTGCAGACCCCGATCTCAGCCTGGTTCAATGCACACAGAGCTCCTATTCATATTGCTACCCATGTTGACTTTGTTTTACATGCTGTTGTTGTGATCCCAGTGGTGTACAATAACAATAAAAGAAGATCTCATAAAGGATACTGATGAACAGTCACTGTAACTCTTAGGCTGTGTGCCTCGTAAAGGTGCATCTTTAGTCGAAATGTGGCTTTCTTTCCATGTCTCCTTTCCTTCCTCTGCACTGATCTGTACTGGACCGGTGCGTTCAACTTCCTGGTAGACATCTTAGTGGTGCTTGTGCTATATTGAGATGTAATTCAGATATCTGGTCGCCTGACCAGAGACACAGTTTTTCCATCCTATGAACTATATACATAAATATGTTATTGTAAACGACACAATGTCTCTGTTGTATTGAACTGGTGCAAAAACTTAAGAAATATCCCTGGTTGGGTTCTGTCTGTTTGCTTTTTGTTACAGGATTGATGGTGGGATTAAGCTGAAAAACTCCCAATAATGCTGAATGTATGTAGTGCCACCGACAAAATGTTTACCAAACCTCCACTCTTTTTCATTAATTAAACTTAAATGTGTGTGCTTTTATGAATGTCTTGTCTTTTATTCTTTTACTCGATGTCTTCTTTGTTTTTCCGACTAAAGTTAAACTTGAAACTACGAGCGGTTCGTCAGCTTCTGTTTGAAAACAAGCCAACCTCGCGTCAACTACAGTGCGAGAGCAGCAGTGGTGAAGCGAGCTAGAGAGCGAATCAAGAGGGGGAGCAGCATTACCAAGAGCAAGGCAGTTAATCGGAGAAATTGAATTGCGTTATTTTCTAATCGAAACAAGCGAACACAGCGCAGAGGGGAGAGACAAAAACAGCGGTGTAACCTGGTTGCTCCCCAGGGCAGTGCTACACGCTTCTGCTGGGTCATAAGAAACAATTGAAAGGGATTATTTGGGATGAGTCTACACATTCTACGTCATGGGAAAATCCTGCATAGTATACCTTTAAGCCGCTACACATGAGAAGCCATTAAAGTGTTCAGATAGTACACGAACTACATCACAAAAGGCTGAAAAGCTACAGAGCAGCTGCTAAATGGACATCGATTAACCATTGTTTCCAAGCTTGAGGTTGGACTATGAAGGCGAGGCCGAGTCGTGACAACCCTTGGTATGATTGGAGATGTGGTCCATTTTCACAACACCTGAATCAACAGGACAGATCGCATCGTGTCTCAAGGAGGATGATGTTACACGTCTCCACCGCGAACCCACATGCCGTCCACTGCACTGTTCGTACAGGACCCTTGGCCCAACCTTTTAAGGACGGACATGTCAGAAAAAAAAAAAAAAAAACCTTTTGGGAAACACTGGTCACTCCAGTAGTTCAGCTGCTGGATAGATGGAAAGATTCTCCTGCGGTCGAATGGTCAATCAGATATCACTTCGAGATGAAGATGCCTAGAAATGGGCACAATAGAAGACGCTATGAACACAATACTGACATATTTTCTCCTTTTCAAGGTTGCGGTTAACTCGTTAGCCATCACAGCTCCAAAAAGGTAAAATAGCTATTAGTCTCCACCAACAACTAAGAAAAATATTTGGCTCTTCAGTTGCTAAATAAATGATTACATTCACCAGCCAGCTCAATTTGTCTGTCTGCTGCTTGGTGGGTAAAGGTTGTTTTTTTATCACTTCTAATGTGAATTTGTCTGCAGCTGGAAATGAGGTTGGTACTCACATGTCCATCAGTCTCAAAGCACTCCAGTGATTATCTGTATATCCACGGAGAAACAGCAAACAAGAACTGCTCATAGCTAGTAGTTTGGCATACTCTTAAAAGTGGCAATTTAGCTAAATGTCTACAAATATAGGCTTAAAAACACCTTTGAAAGCACCTGCTTAAGTAAACTGAGGATTGGAGGGTTGCTTGTACAATAGGACAATAAAAGCAGAGTGAAGTAAATGTACTCACCATAGCAGCTCATTATATGCTCTCACCATAGGAGCGCCGCGTAGAGATGCACTTTCCTTGGAAAGAGAGAGGAATCAGCGAGGGGTCACTGAACAGTCACTGCCTCAAGTGGAAAACACTCCTCACCTCAGTTGTCAGTTCTTATTCAGCAGTTCACTGGACACAAACAACACCTTTGAGACATGTATCTGTCTAAACAGGGCTCTGCCTGCTGTTGTTACCACCTTCGACACCAGCAACGTCTGTGAGACAGAAATGCCTCGGGTGATCACGGTGGGATAATTGATAGATTTGCTCTTTTCAGATGCTCATGGGTTCTCATTAGTAAAAGGAGGAAAGTGAGTGATGTTTTCAAAGTGGTTAAGAAAGGGGGTGGGGGGCTATTTATGTGTTTTTCTGTGTTGTCTCAAGCAGTTCCAGTTGGATAGAGAACTTTGGCATTTCACCTATGATGTGAATGAATCAACTCTTTCTTTGTGCCGTGTTGGTTCCGTGAAAATATCATTCACCCTCAGTTTTTCCTGTAGGGACTGAGGTGACAGAGGCCAACTGTTTACCAATCTGTCCCACAGTGGGAACTTCCTGTAGCACTCAGGACTCTCGCCCATGAGCCGTATGGTAAAACACTGGTCTGTGTCACGTGAAATGCCTTCAATGGCTACACCGAGGCATCTTGCTAAGCTGGCAGGCCCGCCATGAGAACCAGGAGCATGAGGGCCTCAACTGCCAGTTTTCATGAATGACATTGAATGTCATGAATTACTGTGTGGAGACTGCAAAGACGCAGCTCTCAGGAGAGATCAGGAAGTGAGATGCCAGGACGCGGCCATGGCAGAGCCAGCCATGTACCTAGTTTGTTTCAAGCTAGTCTCGCGATGCCAATTGCCACAGCTCTTACGAAAAGGTTTATCCGCACCAAATCTCATTCTTGGCTTGTTTGTATTTCTTTAAACCAATCACGATGGTCTTGAGCAGTGCAAACCCCAGGATGCAGTGATAGTCTTCTGCAAAATAGTGTAGAGGGGAACTTGTTTTGCCTGTGGCTCTGGCAGTAAATGGCTACATCCACTGCAAAGGAAATGGTAAGAGTTGCTAGCTTGTTTAGGTTTGTATCGTTAGCGTCCAGGCTAGTGTAAGGGTAACTTGCTATCTGTGTTGGTGTAGGCTGCTGCATGTAGGTTGTACATACAGAGAGCAGAACGGAGGAAAAAAATAACTGCCTGAAATAGGCACTGTATTTATGTCTCAATTCCAACAATGCACAATCAGGAAGTCAAATTAGCATACAAAAACCTTTGAGTTTTTACCTCGACATATGGTTACATTGCTTTGGTAAAAAATAGATCTTCTCTGAAATGTGGTTCAAATTTGTCTGGTTGAATAACATTAAAAACACTGGTATAAAAGAGCCAAGACACCAAAGATAAAATTCAAACATCTTTATATCAACTCCAGCAAAAATACAAAGTTTTCAACGTAAAGATGTATCATTCTTGGGATTACCACAAATAAAGCAGTTATTTCTTTCTAATATACAAAATCAAAATCTTTAAATAGCAACTGTAAAGAATAAACATGTTCAAGTCTGATATTTGGTGGGCTGTTTTGGGTTTGCTAAATTCATTAGCCTACATGGAGTTCTTAAATAACAATAAAAACATGACGGACATGTTTTGCATTTACAGATGAATTACCCTCTACAGAGAAATGACCAGAATAAAATAAAATATAACACTGTGCTAAAAATTGTATTTTTCCTTTGACAACACACTAATGTAAGTTACTACTGTGGAAGTAACGAAACTTCACATTATGAGAACATATGCCTGACAGTCAATGACATTAAAAATAATAACATAATAATAAAACTGCAACATACTTGGATACACAACTCAGAAGCGTGACTAGACTACCCCAAAAAACTTCAAATCCAACTTGTGAATATCAGGAAATATATTTTCACCCTGTACTGTGCCATTAATGCTAAACAGGCCATTAACTTCATTCACACTAACCATCCACATATACATACTTTTCAGGCCTTTGTTGCTTGGGATACTGGTGTATCACTTTGTCAACCATATATTCAAAGTCTCAGGTGTTTTTTCATTTTTTTTTAACAGGCAATGAATGTGCGCATAGTTTGAAACAGGGTTCTTATATTCAAAGATCAAGGGCATAAATATAGTTTTGGGTTTCAGTTCTAAGAAGGCAAGAGTTGCCAGGACTGTCTCCAAATTAACATGACGCACAGAAAAAAGGTAAAATACTCAAAGTGAAGTCACTATAACGAGCAGAGAACATTGGGTGCAACGGTCAAAGGTGACAACGTTACGACACCTGACCCAAAACAACAGAAAACATACAAACTCTTTTCATGACACATACAGAGCACGGCTGTCTGTTTTAACAATTCATACTCGTAATTGCTTTAACATCTAATACAACTACAATAAGAACAGTTTTATGTTAATGCTCTGGAAGAATGTGCGTATGAAAATAAATCTGTCAGGTAAGAGCAAAGCAGAACATCTGAGTGCCCCGGTCAACATAGGAGATTTACAGATGAAGCACAGCGCTGTTCTGCATGGAACGGAACCTATTTGCGCACAGTCTATGAAGCAAATGAATGTTGACTGCCTCTCCAGTTATTAAAAGCTGCTATAACTAAAGGACAGGCATTTTCACATTGTACACATTCTATTACTTTACACTTCATAAATAAGGCACCTGGTCACAACAGTCACATATTCACAATGTTGCGTTTGGAAGACAGGCTGGAGATACAAGCTGCCTACTTACTGTAAGTAAGAAATGTTACTGAAAAGCTGTGCTCCCCTCTCATTGCAAGCTCCTTGAACAGTAACTGCAGTGCATGCTATCATCTAAGACAATTATACAGCAAACAACAAGAAAAACTGGATAGTGAATGAATTTGTCACCTCTCAACTTGATGTCTGTTAGGTTTGATAGGCTATTGTTATCTCCAGCCATGTCGTAGAGTGCTGAAATATGAAGCCAAACAGCAACTACATCTGCTAGACATCATGTAGGACTTGTGTGTCGTCCCTGAACAGAGCAAATGCTCAGCTAAATAATCCATCACATTTGCATTTTCACACTGAAGCTTTACAAAAGCATTAATGACTTTCAAAATCTCTTCCTTCTTCACGTGTGCCTCCTGAAAAAAGTATCCTCTGAAGAGTTTGGTGAGGGCAGAGAATAGATTCTTCTGTCCTTCTGAATTATATTTCAGATGAAAGACAACCACAAAGTCCTCTAAATAAACATGACCTCTCCCTTTGTTTCTATTTTACTTTGAGATTGATGTCCTGGTGCGCTTAGCTGGGGTCTCTAAAAGCTCCCGAGCTCTCTTGGTTGCTGATTTTGTTGCACTGCGTGGCAACGATGCTACCTTAGTTGCCTTTGCAGGAAACTTTAAAGCCCCTCGTGTCTTCGGCGTGGGTTCCTTAGCTTTCCGAACTGATTTAGGAGATGCCTTTTGTGTTATCATAGACTTCCTGGCCCTCTTTGCAGCGTGACTCAAAGGGACAGTCGCCTCTATTTTTCTCTGGGATCTTGTTAGTACCTGGTCAGTCGAGGTTGGACCCTTGACATCCCTGCTCTGCCGCGGGGTCTCTACTGGATTCTCGGTACCTTTGACTTCAGAAACTATTGTTTGCGATGTTTCCTTTGTTTGCATTTTTGCAGCACTTACTTTATGTACAGCAGGTTTTTCCAACTCTGCCTTCTCTGGTTTAATTTGTTTTTTGTTTTCGACCTTGCTTTTAGATGAGTCGACAGGTTTATTATCCGAAATCTTAGGCGACCCGAGTCGTTGCGAACTTCTCTTTGGCAATTCTTTTTTACTTGCATCTCTTGCAGGTCTACTACTGCTCTGAGCCCTGACTGCCCTCTCTTGAACAGGATGCTTTGTAGTTTTCTTCCCAGCCAATGTTTTCCTTCTTTCTATTTTTGCTGCAGACTCTTTCATTTGTTTCCTGACAGCCAGGGATGATTTCTGTGCCTTTAGAGATGGTTTCACATTTGCCTTCAGAGAGGCTTTCAGATATGACTTAGCGGCAGACTTCGTGGTGGCCAGTCTTTTCATACTGTTGGCTCTTAAGGTTTTTGAGGCCTCTTTCAGCCTAACATTGGTTTGCTGAACCTGCATTTTCTCTCTGATATTCGAGTATTTCCTCAAGATCCTTGCACTAGCTGGGTTCTTTGATTTACCTGAGGATTTCTGGGATTCACCTATCTGTACAACAGCTTTAGAGGAGTTAGACTTGGTCAAAATCTGAGAAGTACTTGGAAGTTCTCTTCTCTCTTTCCCTTTGGCTGCGTTTGCCTCTTGCTCCAGTGCTTTGGCAATCAGTTTCTGGCTCTTGGGGTTGCTCTTTACAGGAGAGGCAATTGCAAACTTTTTCAAATGTTTCTTCAAGCGCTCTGCCTGTAGGCTTGGAAATACCCCTTGAGAGGTCCCTGCAGCACTAGATGAGCTGTGGAAGCACAGCTGAGTTTCTGACGGGAGACGTGTGTTCACCTTCTTGACGATGACAAGGGACTTAGTTTCTGTTGATTCGAGGAACCAACGACAAATACTGGTGAGATTAAAACCTTTCATGAAGAGCATCTGGACCGGTGAGTATCTCTGATGCTCTAAAGACTTTGTTTTTCGCGCCCTACGTTTACTTTTCCATATAGCTGCCTGTCTGTCTGCTTTGTTTTTGTATTTTGTTGTTGGCTGACCCTCTTTGTCCATCTGCAACCAACCTTTTTGCATTTTATCATACTTAACATTCAGATTTGTAATCAGATGCTGGTTTTCTTCGGCAGTCAGTGTCTCAAAGAATTTGTTTGTTTGTTTGGGGGGCTCAAGTCTTGGTGTAATGACAGGGACGGCTGAGCTGTGGGAAAACACAGATGACGGAGGGGACTTCACCTGAGCTTTAGTTATTCTTTCTGGCTTTATTCTGATAGGGGAAGCAACATCACTCTGTCTACCAATTACAGTAAGAGCACTGGTAGAGGGTGCAGCAAATCTTTGTGATCTCAAAGCCAATTTCTTGTTGTCAACTGGTGGTGACTGAGTAACAGACTGGTTGGACATGTCTGGCCTACTACTCTCACTCCTTAATGGCATTCTCGTGGGTTTGTCGGATATGGAAGAGCTGCTATCATCTCCGCTCGTGGACCTTTCTCCTAAAGATGCTACATTTGGCTTCTGCAGCGAAGAAATGTCACTTGCTTCTGCCTCCTTTCGGAACCGTTTACTTCTTAATGGCATAATCTGTGTTTGCTTTGCTTCAGTGTTCACAGGACCTTGAGTTTCTAATGGACTCCATACCTCACTGCTAAGCTGTTGTTTTTCATTCTTACTGTCGTCCACTAGTGTCTTTGCAGACCGTAGGTTCTTTTTGGCCTGCAATCCACTTTCACCTTCAGCTTTTTTTATTTCTTCGGAATTTGTCTCTACCTGTTGAGTTTGTTCAATATTTAATTCCACATTATTCTCTGGGACTATGTTCTGTTGGGGCTGTTCGGAGTTTGTAGTGGGAGATGACTCGGTTGGAGGAGAACTAACAGGAAGGGGGAGGGAGAGGAAGTTATCTGAAGATGGAAGATCTTGGGTAGCAGTAGGTTTTGGAGATGAAATGGAAGTGACAGCAGTCGAAGAGGGCGGTGATGCTGGAGATCCTGCTGGCCTCTGGCCGGCTGACCTAAGATGGCGCTTGGACTCAATGCTCTGAGGACTATCACCGGGCTGATCAGAGGGGACAGGCAACCCATCCTGACCTCTCTGAACTCTCTTCTGTTTCTGAATTTGTTTGGTCCTGGAGGTACTTAGATATTTAGATGTTGGGCTTGATGGTGTGGCAGAAGATGGTTCTTCCATTTGCTCAATCACAGGAGTGGGCTCAATTGATTCTACAGGTATGTGCATTTTAGGCAGGTCTTTGTCCAAATTTTTGTTTTCAACACTTGCATCAATAGCTGAATCAAGATGAGTCTTGCTGGGTACATTCGTTCTAGATTTCACTGGGGTCTTATTAGGTGATGTGCTGCTGAAACTTGCTGATCTACGACGCAGACTTCTGTCAGAGGCCGATATGGGTCTACCATTAACATATCCCACTACCACAGTTTCTGTTTGTTTTAACCGCTTTGGCAGCGATAAGACAGTACCCCTTTTTCTACGCCAAGGGGGTAATTCCTTTAAGAGCGCATCAAGTGTCTTTGAAGACACGTCACAGTTGTTATCGTTATCATCTTCAGTCCCTAAAGGCATAACTCCCTCAACTGCTTCAGGTGTTTGAATTTCCAGCTCTGTCACCATCGGCTCCTCTACTGAACCTGTGGTGTTAGACTCTTCTATCACTTCGCAGTTGTCACGGTGTGTCAGAGTCTCTGGCTGAAGTTCCTGAAGTTGGTCATCTTGCGTTTCCTCCCTTTTATTTTCCTCCGTCTCTTCCTCAACCTGATTTACCGGTGATTGGGCAATATTCTCCTGAGGAACAGGATCATTATCGAGCAGTTCATCTGATGAAAGCTGGGGCTCAGCTTCTTTAGGGGTAATATTCTCTAATGTTTCCACTACAGTTTCTGCCACCATTTGCTCTGTACTTTCATGTATGTCCTCTTGTTCCACAGGCTCCTGGTCTTTTTCTGGTTCAAACGGAGTCTGAGCAACAGATTCTTCCATTTCTGGTATCATTTCTGAATCTGCAGTTGTATCCTGGTCTACATCTGTGTTAATATCAGTTTCTTTGTTCTCCTTTGGGGACCTTATCGGAATCGGAGATGGAGGAACAGACTGCCCCTTGCTCTGGCACTGATCTGTCTGACTAGTTTCAACTATAACATCTACTTCACCGGCTGCTACCTCTACTATATCTCCTGTTCCTGGTATCACACTCTCATCCGACTCTTCTGTGGACATTTGTTGATTCAATGACTCTCTGCATGCTCCAGCAAAAGGCATATCCACAGGTGGTACACCGTCAGGCTTCGAAAGTATTTGTTTAGGGGTGACCAAAGTGATCAGCTCTGGCATTGGATTAGGACAGTTGCCCCTCCTAGCCAATGTACGGACAGTTTTTAACTCCCAGATTTCGTCTGAATACATATGTCCCCTGGTGCTTTTCCTGGCATTGCGGCGTGGTACCATGCCACGCTGATGTTCCTTAAAACACTCTGTAATTGGTTTGTCAATAAAAACAATGTCACAGTGGCCAAGATCAGTGTCAACCAGTCCCCTACAAGCAGGATCCCTGATCCGATGATCAGAAGATGCCCTGATGGTCTTCCTGGCAGTCCTTGGAGAATCTGAAGGAATGTGGACTGAAAAAAGTCTTGATGCTGAATCTTTGGCATGCCCGAGACTCTCCCTCTGCCTAGCTTGATGTACATGACTAGCCTGATTGTGTCTTTTCACAGAGGAGCTGAGTCTAGCACTTTGAGTCTCTGCTCTGTTGGATGAATTTGAGTTTCCCTCTCTGTCCTCCAAAGTGTCAGAGTGAGACGAAAGGGAGGTGTTGAGCACACAAGACAACTTCTTACCATCGGCAACGTTGCTAGTCATGATTTTCATCTTAAGAGGTGCATGATCACCATGACGGTTGTTATCTGGGTCCACTGGATTAAAAGTGGGGGTGACCGAAGCCCGGTTACTCCCTGACCCAGGGCTGCGAAGATCCAAAGCAGGGCCAGCAGTAACAGATGTTTTCAGTGACACTGCATTCTCTGGAACCTTTTTCATTGCACAGCTGCTGATAGATTGGGAGAGATCCTGGACTTCTGTCTTGAGAGTGGATTCACTGGGAAACCTTTGCTCAGGCCATGACTTCTCAGGGGTGACTGCACTGGATTTTGCAGTTGAACAAGTAGTTGCCTGGATCCCAAAGGTAGAGTTAGAGTCTTGCTGAGTATTTGAAGATGCAAGTGCTTTGACCTCCGTCTGTAGAAAACCTATGGCATTTACTATCTGTCTCTGATGGTGGGGGCAGAGTTTGGCCATGAACTGTTCCAGTGTAGATGTGGACTGCAGGTCTTTTGCCTTTGCAACACGCAAGTCAGGAAACTCACTGAGGGGGAAAAAGAAAAAAATATATATGTAATTGCACATCAAGAAAAAGCAACATTGGTTCATTCTCCTGCTTGGTATGATTATTACATTCATGCAGAAAAATGTCCCTTCATCTCTACAAGTCCCTAATAAAATGTTAAAAAAAGTGGTGGGTGGGTGATTGCATGAATGAATTCACAAATGAACCACAATATTTATCATTGCATATTTATTAGAAGAATAGGTGATTTTAAAAGTGAATCTTTCATCCAGTGAACTTGACCAATTACATTGTTACAGCTATTACATTTTTCTTCTTTGCACAGTGGTGCTTTTTGTTACAGTTTACATCAAGGAAATTTCACACATGCACAACACATTTAGTAATGGTGGCCCACTTTGATTAAAACAAGTAAAACACAATTTAATCACTTAAAAGAGCAAATACATTAGAGAGAAATATAGAGTACATCATTTTTGTCAAGTTTTCATGTATTTCATGACTAGTGCAAAGGGTGACATTTAGATACAAGTGCTCAACAACTTAAGACAAATTTACTAGTAAAAGAAAAATCAAGCATCAATATACGCAAAATTAGTTACATGTAAGGTTTTGTTTGTGCCAATACAAATTTAAAATCATCAGTCAACTGGGGGGCAATGATTTTGTATTTTGGGCATAAGTTTTGTCAATGAGGTAGGTTTATTACAAAATCCTCCAATACCTTTGGAGCATGTATACCACCACATTACGCCAAAAAATATATATATATATATGCATCTTATAACTCTGAAAATGTTATTTTCTTTGTGAAAAGAATAAAAATAAAAAGCATTGCTATTGCAGTTTTAAAACAAGAAAATTGAACAGACAAATGGAACTACATCAGGATTCCTGAAGTGGCATGTAACAAGGCTATGTTGTGCATTGAAAAGAGTAATAGTTTTGCGCACAGTGTGTACTGCAGAGCAAGGGAAGCTGGCAGCTGCTGGATGGACATGTAGTTGGGGAAAAAAAAAATATGATATTCTGTTGAATATAATTTGTTAATCTAGATAACGGCAATCCAATATTGTGTTTGTATTCAACTAAATACAATGCTGCATTGTCAAATAACATGCTAAGTTCAATGAGGGATTGCGGGTAACTGAACTATGTTGAAATCGGACTGTTTCACTGTTGTCCACTAGAAAAAAAAAACATTATGGATTTCAGCTTTAAATCACAAAGGTTACAATATAACCTTCAAGGTGTGAGGCATGAATGCATGTATGCTAAGTGAGAAGAGCCATAGGACTTTATGTTGAAATATTCAGACATGCTGTTTTAGGATCTTAGATTAAGCAGTTTTTTTTTAAATAAAGTATGTGCTGTTTGAGGCACTGAACTAGAAAGAAACAAGTTAATTTAATAGCCCATTGGTCAATACCTGCACTGAGGTTATATTGACATTCATAAGGTAGCAGAGTATGAAAATAATGAAATAATTGTGGCCCTCAACACTAAATTAGTTGCACAGCCTGTCGACATATCTCAAAAGTAACTTTTAAAGATTAAAAAATAAATTTTAGAGATTAAAAAAATAACATTTGCTACAACTAGAACCTGACCAATGTTTTTTGCTGGGCTCATTATCTTCACATCCCTGCTTGCAAGGTCTAAGGAGTATAGATGGGTACCTGAATAACAAGTGGTAAGTGTATCATCCCTGAGGGTTTTGGTATTTCTTTCACTTAGCATTGCTGTAAGGATCCAACATAAACGTACATGCCCTTTTCTTCTAGAGGAAGAAAATATCCAATATAACAAAGAGAAGCAAACCAAATTACAACTCCATCCCAAGACATTTCACAAGCACACAAACATGGCTGTGTTAACTTATCCACAATGTTCATATACTGTACATTAGGGATACAAACAATGTGGCAATTACGAGCTACTGTATGGGGGATTTAATCATACAAATCTTCAATGAACCATTAACCAGATAGCAAACTGGTTTAGCGACATTTCAGGTTCACAATACATTGTTGACTTGACAGTTAACACACCAACACTCCAGTATTTTCAATAAAACATCCTCAAAGATAAACTTCACCATAAACACTAACTTCCCACCGACACATATGATTTAGTCCAATCATGCAAAATATACCCAGTGTCATTCCTTTGTACAATGTAAATGTTAAATCAAATATACAAAATCTATATATATTTTTATAGACATGGGGACTATAATCATTTGAAGAGCCACACAATTTGTAGTTGTTCAAAAGACTTCTGTCCACATCAATTATATTTAAAAAGCAAAAGCCAACTTCAAACCCAACTTGTGTCAGGATAAAGTGGAAAGATCTTAAATTTCATCCCCTCACACCTACCATGTAAGACAGTTAAATATACCTTTTAAGCAATATCTACTAGCATCTATAATCACTTATGCGAGTAATGTTTTGTTAAAGCCATTTACATTCATGGTTACTTAAGTGATGATAAAACCATTTATTAATAAATATTGATGAATAAATACTGCATTAATAAAATAACTCTGAAATAATCATCAGTTTGAGTGGGTATGTAAGGGGAGGTAAACTCTTTCCCCACTGTAGGAGCAAAAAGGTCTCTCTGAAGCAGGAGATCAAAAATGTTTGTCACAACTGTCCGAACAACACACCCCCCAAAAAGAAAACATTAAGTAGATTACATTAAATTTAACTACCAAGGTTACAAAGATGTACTGAAAATATTTACAAAGGGTTGAACAGAGTTCCTGCTGTCTGTATCAACTTTAAGACAGCTCTTCCTATAAGCCTTTATACAAGGAATTTTATAATAAACTGTGTGTTGTGTACATGAAAAATTGCTACATGAAACAGCTATGAGAACAGTAGACCATGATATGAGTTTGCCAGATGAGGTAGTCAACCATTAGATTTGCTACAATTAACAAAGAGAGCAAACACATGTTCTACCTGTCATTAAGCTAAAAGCTCTTGTATGTCTTTAATATATTACTTAAAATGCATTAAACAATTTCAATGCGAAAAATAAAGTGTGAATTATGAGTAATGCTCGATGATTGTCAATGCAAGAAATATTCAATTAATAATGGCGATTTAGCAACTACATTTTTGTACATACATACATGAAGCAATGGCTATGTTTAGTATTTTTCAACCGAGGCAAAGTTATTCAGAGATTTTGCGAATATATGTAAAACTTGCATTTAATTGGAGTGGTTCCTCGGTTGTAATTTATGAAGGTTTTCACCTTTTAGTGAGAGAAAATGCAAACCATATTATATCAACAAAGAATACTCGCATTTAGAGCACGAAGTGGCAGAGAATAAGAAAAGCCCAACAAGTTACTGTTTTACCATCTAACATAAAGGTAGATTATTGTTATAGTGATATTGGCATACAAGTGCGCAAGTCCCTGAATTTGACTTCTGAACCAGCTCTCACTTGAAAACGTTTACAATCCGAGTTAAATGCTTGAAATTAAGGAATTATTTCTTTAATCAAAAACATCCAGGTTCAGCTAAGGAACACTGTGAACATCTAAAAGGCTGCACGTTTTGCAAAAAGTAATAACCAAGATTTGCTAAACTTGTGTATCATAAAGATAAAAGAATAAGGGGCCATGTTCCCATATTCTGGAATGTCCTGAGGTATATGTGATAATGCACAATGAGGTGTCCTGACAGCGCAAAATAATGGACGAAGCAGACACATGTAGTTTCCCTCTTCTGAGTGGACCAGGCAAAAATTCTATCAAAAGGGTATGAAATGGAAACAGGCTTTCTTCAAAAGGTTTTTAACATTATCACTACGAACAGCACCATGACCCAACCTACAATTAGTATTCCTTAAGGAGATGGCATCAACCTGAGCTTTGGTATAGCCACTTGACTCACAGACATCTCAAGGAAATGATAGAAGTAAGGGAAAGCGTCAACTGCTTTTCCACAGAAATTATTTCCATTTCCATTTTTGCCTTGGTAACTTGCGTATGGATTGAGGCATGATCATCTGTTAATATTGCTTGATAAAGTTCTGCTTTGTTTTTATAAAATAATGTCTTTGAGCTAATAAGACTCGCATGAAGACATGGCTTGTCTTATTTTGTTTTGTTTAGCTGTAGTAAACATAATCAAAAAATACCTGAATGTTTTTCTTTTTTAACTTTTTTGGAAAGTCAAGATGTATCCAATATCAAATGTACTGAATACTTCAGTTGCTGAAATGAAGTCTTGTCCTCATAAACCGAGCTAAGGGTTGTTATTTGACTTGAAGAGATATTCTTTATCATCATGTACCATGAGCAAGTAAGATGTGTATGTATGACTTGTTTTACATGTGCACAGAAACAGTTTTGCATTACGGTTATGATCAAAATAAAAACAAAAACTCTGCCTTTCTCATACATCTAAGAGAAAGACATCCCAGAGATAATACCTGAAACGAGTCCTGATATCCTGTAAAGGTCTACATCGGCACGGAAATGCTACTAATAACTAGTTCTGGTAGGTTGTGAAAGACATCTGAGTGTAGGACACACATACTTGTCAGTAAGACATCCGGAAGTGTAACCTCACAAAGGGTATTTGGTTATATTTCCCTGTTAGAGGCTGGTTGAGGCAATGATTTTGTCAAGCATATTTGTAGCTGAGGTATATTTATGTGTGTATACTAGTCCATGGTATGATAAAGACGTACTATCTGACTGACAAGTACTGCATCCTGATCTGACACTATCCTGAGTGGTGTGAAGGCAATGGACCAAAAAAACAAAACAAAAAAACTAACATCAGAAAACATACAGAAAGAAATATGTGGCAAAAACCTTTCATGCTTGTGAAGATAAGCTTATTTTGGATTTCCAAAAGAGAGTGGAATATTGGGCAACAAACCATGCTATTCCAACAGACAAGAGTAATAAATTCATATTTTAGATAATAGTGTCCATTTCAGTCAAGGAGGTGCATTTGCAAAACAGTGACAGAGACATTCACTGTCCTCCATAATCACTTTACAATAAAGGATGCTGAATATACCTTGGCCTATAGTTGCAGGGCATACGCACATACGCACCGAGCAGAATTCATTAAACATATTTACTTATAACATATAACCAAGTGCTCTGAACAGTACTGGGAGAAGACACTGAGGGGCGCCACTTCCTTGGACATAATTCAATTTAGCTCTATATACAGAATACATTTATATGTACGGGAATAATTATTTAAAAAAGATAGCCTAAAGAAATTAACTACATGAATTAACAATATACTGTAGTATATTAAAATGTCTTTAACAAATTGCTAGCACGCCTTCCAGGCATATTTTTTTTGTAGGGAAGGGTCACTAATGTATGTATAATGGGACATTTGGACTGTTTAAGATAGTTTGCCATAAACAAACATATTAATGACCAAAGTAAGGGGGAAATTTAATAAGTTAATAAGAGATGTGGGTAATTCAATTTTCTCTTACGGTTTTACGGAAAAACAGGTCAGGTACTACCACTGTCTGGCAAATGCATCGTCATAAAGTTTACAGCTATATCACTCATTTGATGAGAGGCTTCCATCATGGAAGTCAGTGCCATTCTCCTCAGATCCACTCTCTCTTTTCTCAGAAACAAAGTGCTGAGAGTTTTGGAACTCTTTCCTCTCAGGGGACAGTGAAACATCCCGTTCCTCTACCTGGCTCATCAGCTTCAGTTTCTTTTTGGGGGGATTTTTCAAGGTCCCCAATCTCTCTTTAACTTTGTATTCCAGGGTGCTGTGTGGAATGCCATAGATCGATTGGGCTTTGGATACACTCATTTTCCCGCCCATCACCACCACAATAGCTTCTTCCAGCAGCTCGGTGTTGTACTGGCGATATCGCCCGCGTTTCTTCCTCGGCTGCTTGTTTGCAAGGTCTGACTCTGAATCCAGAGGATAGTTTCCCCCCAAGGCTTGGCGGTCTGTGTCATAAAGCCAGTATTCCTTCTCTGAACCCGAGCTACTGAATCCTCCGCTGCCCTTTTTCTGCATCGGTCTGGGAAGAAGGGAACGAAGCGTCTTTCCAAGACCATTCTCACAAAGTGAACCTGAATACTCAGTGGACAGGGAATCCCAAGATGGGTCTGTCCCTGTGGCCAAAACCCGCACCTGGGGAATCTTGAGGTCAAAAGGTGGTGACTGAGAAAGGGAGAGGCTGCGGTCCCTGCAGGCCTCCTGGAGGTTTCCTTTCTCATAGGCAAGTGACTTTGTCAGAAGTCCGGCGGCTTCCAACAACCTGGGTATGTCTTTAAGGCGCTCACTAGCCTCACTGTTGGCTTTGAGTTTGAGGAGGGCCCCGAAATGAGTTTTGGAATTCCAGGAGGTGGATCCATTTCTGGAGCTGTGGTTATGGCTGAGAGGTGACTCAGGGTCGCTCTCCAGATCGGCCTCCTCTTTGATGTGCAGCGAGTATGCAAGAGACGAGGAAGGCTTATAACGGGCGGAGTGGCCGATATTCTCCCTCCTCCTCCCATCCTGTAGGCTCCTCATAAACAGCCCGACTTGTCCGTCCGCTCTCAAGGATCGCCTGATTGGATGGAAGGAAATTGGGTGTAAGCAGAGCTTGCACAGTGCCTTTTGTCTCTTTTCTAAAGGAGGATGGGTTGGGGAGGGGAGGATGTTGGCCACTCCTTTATTATATGACCTTGCATTGGTAACATCACTATCTTTTAGAATAACTGTGTTGTAGTGTGTGTGACTTTTAAGAACAAAAAAGGCTCAAGTTTGACAATTTTTTATTTTTTTGCTGTAATGATTGTTTACAAAATCTGCAGCAACATAAATAATGAGAAACAAAATTAAAAGAAAGGGCAAAGAAACAATGAAAATAAAAGGCAAAGAAAAAGGCATTTATAGGAGTACATAAAGGTCTTCCTGTGGCGCAAAAAGCTTAGCCAGAAGGAGGGATTATTTGTCAGGCAGCTTGGCGTGTAGCTGTTAAGCAGGGCACAGTATCTACGCCATACAAAATGACTAATGCAAATAAAGCTCTTGACATTTTGTGTGTGACGTTACCACTAAACAAGCACAGCAATAAAAGAGTTAGCCAGCAGAGGGTTGTTGTGTTTGTTAAACCTAACGGAATAACTTAAGTGTGATCACAAACCAGATCACAATATTGCACACATCTTTTCAAATGAAAGGGGAGTGTTTTTGTTTTTCAAGAGGGCAAATTATGATTCTCCAGAGTTGTGGTATAGACACTGTCTAAGGGTCAAACAACATATAAGCTTACATCTCTAGAAAACCCAAATTAAGTGTGGTAGATTTTAAAAATGAATAGTTTGTGCATATTTTGTTTAAATGTAATATGTATTCAAAGTCATTACTCTATAGACCATATAAATACTTGTCATCTTTATCAAACTGAGGACATGTGCATGCTGTATATATATATATATATATAAGAAGAGGCCGCTT
>OMLP01028417.1:0-15918 GCA_900302685.1 Spondyliosoma cantharus
TTAAATACCTTTTGTCATGATTGGATGCACCTGTCTATGAAGTTCAAGGCGTATTGAGCTCACCAAACCATTTGTGTTCCAGTTAATCAGTGCTAAGTAGCTACATGTATTCAAATCAACAAAATGACAAGGGTGCCCACATTTTTGCACAGCCCATTTTTCACTTCTGATTTAATTTCATACGACTTGATATTGCTACATTAAAAATCTTTGTCTGGAAAATACCCCAGTACTTAGCTTTTATTAGAAGATGAATTGTATGCCACTGTAATCATTTTCTGTGAAGACAGAGTAAATTATTATGCAGCCTCAGAGGGGTGCCTGAACTTTTTCATCCCTCTGTATATGCCCTGAGATGAAGTTGAGTAGATACATGAAGTAGCATCAAATGGACATATTCAAGTAAAGTGAGTTCAATTAAGTAGTTGGAGCATCAGTGATCAGTGCAGTGAGATCACTGCTCAGAGCTCAAAGAATGCTAAAAGACAACAGCCACCCAGCCACAGTCTGTTCGCCCTGCTGCCATCTAGCAAAAGATACAGAAGTATCTGCTGCCGTACCACCAGACTACAGAGCAGCTGTGTGTGTGTGTGTGTGTGTGTGTGTGTGTGTGTGTGTTTCTTTGAATGACTCACACACAGGGGTATTCTTGAAACCTTAAAGTTTTGTACAAAATCCAAATACATTTACCTTGTACCTTTTTGTGTCTTGAGAGCCATCATTTGATTTGGTGGTCAGAATTACAAATATATGCCAGCATTTCTTGGTGTATGCTGTATTTGCCATCCTCTGGCACTGTTTTCCAGTGTATAAAGTATTCCAAAATGATTGAATGTATCAGAAACTACAAATTATGGGTAATATGAGCACAGCAGCACTCAAGCAAACACAAACAAGCACCATGATAGTTGTTATTACTTACTTTATATTATGTTCAATTTAACATAAGGGAGACTGAAGAAGAGTTACACTAATGCCATGGCACCAATATTAGCTCAGTGTTATGGCTGACATGGTCATTTTAGTAAATGTATGCACTGTGGTCCTCCATATGTTGCAGTTTTATTGATTCTGTATTAAGCCTAGTGTATGCCATAGTCCTAACGCAGGGTTTATTTAAATAAAAAACACATACAGCAGGGCAGATGTGCTCAAAGGAAAGTTTGTAAGACCTAATATATTCATAGCAACAGTTGAGAGTGGTTCAGCTTTCAGAGCAGTAAGAGAGCTCTGCCGATGCAGGGTACATTGTGTGCCTGTGTGAAATGTGAGGTCAGACCATAAAAACAATCATATTTAAATAATGACAAAACATTTAGTTTTACTACAGACACTGAACACAAAAATAGACAAATGTGGACTATTTTTGAAGTCTGTTGAATGAAGGTGTCATATGTTATTACTTAAATTATAAAAAGTGAAATTGATGAAATCCAATGACTTTAATTAAATTTCTTCCAGAATTATACCACTTCTATGTATTGCATTTCACTATGAAATATATCACATGATCGCCATGTCTTAATACAGAGAGAATGAAGCTCACTTACAAACACATTGTATCTTGTTTGTTTCATCCACACAAACAGAAATGTTTAAACAATGCTGTTGTTTTACGAGTCAATAACAATGTCAGTGTCTCAGGGACTCTGCATAAAAGTGCTCTTTTTACGAAGAGATCGTTTCAGTATGTAACTCCCCCTTAATTATATATAAAAACACATTCATGTAGATAGTTCTGACTATGTCAGACACTTGGGGTAAATAGAGTAGAGGAGTAGGACGAAACACACTCAAATGTTATGTCTGGTTCCATGTTATGGTTTTGTCCCTGTTCTGGTCTTGTGTATTTACATCTCCTCTTGTTCCAGATCCCCCTCCCCTGCTTGTGTGGTTTCGTCCTCCTCCCTGATTGTCTCCCTCCGCCCTGATCACCTTCACCTGGTGTGTGTGTGTGTGTGTGTGTGTGTGGTTCCTGTGTTTCCCCTGTCCGTTGCCAGTTCGTCTTCTTGTCCCCGCGCAGAAACGTCCCAGCCTTTTGTTCCGAGCATCTACTAGTGTTTCATGGTTTTGACTACAGCCGTGTTTCCATCAACCTCTCCTCAGCCTGATCCTTGCCTGATTTGTTTGCCTCCGCCGATTGACTGCCTGTGTACTGACCTCCTGCTTCTGCTTGCTTCTTGCCTGATCTGTTTGCCCCGCTGACTGACTACATGTGTACCAAACCTACTAGTAAAGACTGTTGCCTTGCCTAACTCTGTGTCGCGTCGTGCATTTGAGTCCAAACTATTGTCGTGGTTTCCCTGGTCGTGACATCAGAGAGGAATGTTCGTCATTCCCCCACAACCTATGGCCCTTGAAGGATCAAATGGTCCAGTTCTGTTTTTTGGACAAAGACAGGATAGCTTCATCCCCCTGCATCAAGTCTTCATGGTCAGCTAACTGTCCTCTAGCTGCAGCTAGGACACTAGAGTGGTACCGAATTTCCAGTATTGCACTCAGAAAGATTAGCAAATAAGCATTTAAATATTTTACACATAACTATAGATTGAACTTTATATATTTCTTTTTTTTTAGAATTCAATTCATACAGTATGGCATGGAACTATGAGATTCAAACTGATAAAACACAAAATATATATCATGATTTGCTGCTGATGATGGCAATGATGAAGACCATAGTTATTGGTATCGACTTGTTGGGAAAACGTCTTGCAGCGAAGAACAAAACAGTCACAGGCAGTTCTGTTTATGCTCATGACTTTGACCTGCCAAATAATCAGCACAGGAGCCTTCTTGTGTCAGCTACAACTGAAAAATATAACTTTACACATGTGAGTCTGTGTGTGTGTGTGCAGTCAAGGTGTAATTGTGTGTTTCCAGGCCTGCTGTGCTGAGGTCACCTGTGATTCCCAGGTCTGATTTGACCCACAAAAGCATGAAGATGGGCCAAAGGGAGCAGCCTGAAAGAGTCTGACAGAAAGAGTGGGTTTGTCTACTGAAGCTGAGCTTGTGTCTGAAGTCTTGTGTATGCACATGCACAGAGACATACATCCACACAAGATGAAATGGTACTTGTGTTTGTGTGTCACATGAAAGTGGTAGTGGCAGAGGATAGAGCATAAAACAGGATGATTTTGTTTTCTTCTGCAGTCTAACATCAAAAGCCTAGTTCACGTTAAGTTTTGACACTGCACTGGATTATAATCAAGTCAATGGGGGCAAAATGCTATTTTTTACCTGAGGCTCCTCTAGTGTCACATTTACATTACAGAAAAACAGGCTTTAAAAGTACCTGTAATATTATTGTGTATGTAATGTGTTCCAATATATTTTTACCTGTGGCCTTCATCAGGTTCATCAAACAACTCATAACAAAAATCATTCAAACAACATGAGTGTGAAAGAATTTTGAAGGTAAAAGGTCAATCATATAAACACACACACAAATGTGGTATGTGGGCCTGTGGTTTCAGGCTACTCATACATGTTCAAAAGTTACTGGGGTTTTATCCTCTTCAGTTGTTTTCTCTTCCTCGTGCACCTCCACATTCTGCTTCCATGTGTTCACTCATGTACTTTGTGTTTTGAATTGGGCTGCGCTGAAAGTTCAAATTGCAGAATTTTTATCTGATCTCTTCGAGTGCTGCAAATGAGTAATGCTACAGGCTGTGTTGTGATTAAAGATGGAGGATGATATCAAGGATGATATTTATTAATATATGTGTGCAATAACAAATTATTTTGATATTGAGAACAACCTAAAAGTGTTGGCTATGTGAACCCAACCTTGTTAAGTACATGTTCACTGCTGTGAACAGCGATTATATTGTAGCTTGCGTATGTTTCAAAAATGAATTTCTCATGTAACAACTCAGGAGAGATAAAAACACTTTAAAATGGTTACAAACTTAAGTTATATCTTTTATTATAGATCTTTTTGGCTACATAAGTTCAGCCAAAACAAGTTGTGAGCACAACATTTAGATTTTTCTCAGCATTTTCTCTGAACAAGGCTGCCTGCTGCAGCCAAAAGCAACAGCATCAGAGCAATGCGAGCAGCGACAGCAATGAGAGTGAACCAAAACAGCAAAGTTATACAGAGAGAGCTAAAAAAGGAGCTGAAACCCACCATAAAGCTCTGTAGAGAATGTTAAGGGGATAATTCTTTGCAGGCCCATCTCATCAAATGACATCTTTCACATTGTCACACCGTCTTCACATTGTGATTTGATAAATTGTTATCAAAATATTGATTATTGCCACAATTTGCAAATTGATTTTTGCCAATGTTAAGCTTCAAGCCATTATTAAAGCTGTTGCCTATGACAAATTGAGATCTTATTCAGTGTATTGTGATATTGCAAAGTAATTTACCACACCTTAAAACATCTTCTATTAGACAGAATAGGCCATTTTTACTTACCCATGATGTGTCTTAGTACACCTTTTTTCTTAAATTCAACCATTTCATAATAAAGCTTTTTTTTTTTTTTCTTTCCTGGTTGGCATTGGGTAGCACGCTCACACTCAGAGTTTGAGATGGACCCATCCTCCATCATTTAATGCTCATCAGTTGACATAATGGCAAGCCTTACTTCATTCCATCTCTTGCACAGAGACTCGTGATTAACAGAAACTACAGAGTACAGTAATCAGTACAGTATATTCTGAAACAGTAAATGGCATTTTTATGGTAATGTTAGTTGTTAGTTCAATCCACGGCATCTCATATTAATTTCAGCAGACTAAATTATTTAATACATTATCTTATCAAGGCCAGCTGGACCCAGAGTCTATTCTACTTTTTGTTATTTACAGTGTGTGTGTGAGGGCCTGTATTAGGTATGGCCTTTGTTAATTGCATTCTTCTGCTCACTATCAAGGAGAGTAGTAATTAAACAGATGCATGAGCTGACTGGAAAAAAAAGAACACGGCTTCACCCATGGCCAAATCTTTATTAGCTAACACTGCTACTCATGTGAAGTCGATCTGTTCTACTGATGCCACTGAAATCAACTGCTTTACAGCTGACAGTGTTTTATACATAAAGACAGCGCTCTATTGGCACATAATATCCCAGCCACACAGCCCTTCCTGTGAAATGATGTAGAGGTGAACATAATGTAATTCTGTGCAGTAGGATGAGACCATTATATGGAACCAAAATGTGCCTACATTCTTTATAGGCAGTAATAAGTATCTTCATTCCAGAATGTTAACACTATCTCCTTTAAATATCCATATGGGTCCAACACCCAGGTGAGTACAGTCTCCGTTATTATGGCTCCTGCCAGCTGCGCTATATAAGACTAGAGGGCCATTAGTTTTCCCATCATGCAGCGTGGTGTTTGGTGGCATATGTCAGCAGCAGCACAAAGAGCCAGCAAAAGGCCTGTCAAAGGAAGGGGATGGCCTTCACTGAAATGTCCCCAGTTAATTTAAGCCAACAGAAAGTGCTGATTCTTGTCAGAGCCATCTGGAGTGTGTCCCCTGGTACCAGAACAGCATTAGATGATTACAGGTAATGGGGGTTAGAAAAAAAATGCACATTTTTCAAGTGATCATTTAAAATCAATTAATAAGCTGATGCATTTGAAAACAAATTTGAGTTTACATTAAAGATATTTCAAGGAACTAGTGGTTTTGAAACAGTCTCATTTGAATATTGTATAATTATTATACTTAATCTTAATGACTATCACCTGGAAGAATTCTGATTTATCAGGGTTGGATAAGTCATAAGACTAAAGCTAAAACTATATATATATATATTGGCAGGTCTCACAGCCTGAGGTAAGAAACTGCTCTGTAGTCTGGTGGTACGGCACTAAAACAAAATTAACTTTGTTTCAGTGACAAACAGCTATCAATTTACTGATTTTATAAGTAAGCCCATAGCCAGGATCTTGATAATACTGAGGTCTTGAATCCAAGTGTTCCCCCACCGATCCCCCATCTGGTTATTTTATAACATTTTCACTAAATGTTATTTCCATACACAGTGATCCAGAGGCTGTTTGAGAATGTTTTATTTTTTTGCATCTGTTAAAACTCAACCAATCCTTGACCAACACCAAAGACATGACCTCAGTCTACAGTGGTAGCTACATTCCTTTTCACACGATGAGAATTAAAATCCCAACAGAACCATATTTATAATAAAGCATCTGTTTACCACTTTAAATTATTTTGGACTCGACATACCAGATTACAAGGTACATTTACTGTCATTTATTAAATCACAAGGGTTTAAACAACTAAACTATGTTGAAATCCTCGGTGCTACAGCTTTTTTGGAAAATGGAGTGTTGATGAATTGAGGAATCTCACAGCCTGTCAAATGAAGCTGCTCTGTAGTCTGGTGGTACAGCGGCAGATACTTCCTTATCTTTTGTCATCTGGCAGCAGGGTGAATAGACTGTGGCTGGTTGGGTGTTGTCTTTTAGTATCCTTTGGGTTCTATGCAGACATCTCACGTCACTGATGACACTGATGCTCTATAGATCTTACCAGTGATGTTCTGGGCAGTTTTGATGACCCTTCCCGTCCTGAGCCATACATGAACCATGCCAGTTTGGGATGTCTCCAGTCAGAATTGCTTCTCTGTACAGGTTGACGAGAATCTGGCTCCGGAATTTAACCTTTCTTTGTTTCCGCAGGAAGTAGATCATTTTCTGTGCTTTACTTCCATGGTTGAAAAAGACACATTTGTTGCGTGTTATATTTAATAACTGAAGTCACCAGCCATATAGCTAAGCAGCTTCATGTAGTGACAAATTCTTCAAGTTGTTCATTTTGACAGTATAGTCCTTGCAGTTAAGTGTGATGGTGCAGAATACATCAGTAGTGCCCTAACTTCACTTCAGGTTTTATATTTCTGCATGTAAAATGACCTGTTTCCATTGTTTTGTTGTTGATGCTTCTGTTTGTCAGTGCAGTGTGAACTATTGCAATTATACTTAGTGGGGCACACTTAGACTGGAAGCATCTGACTTCTGCTGTCATACCTTGTTAATTAACACAGTGGATGAGAAAATAAAATCAGAGTGGCAGAAACAATTTAAGCTCATGATTAAATATAATCAGGGACAGAAAAAAGCTGTGGGATCTCCTGCTTAATTGGGCAAGCACAATTAATTTTTGGTTCTTTTTCCTTGTTCCTCCAATTACTCAGTTAATGATAGAAGAACAACTTAAAAACATCCTGGCGGTGGAAAAAGAAATTCAAGACACATGGGACATGCGTGGGAGTATCGTTGTCATACACATTCAGTGTTTCCCCGAGGATGGAATTGTAGCAGCAGTGTCACATGTGTGTAAATCATTTTTTTTGTAAGTTTGCAAAACGCGACGTCTAGGTTTCTCTCAGGTTTCTATCAAACTGCATTGCTACTGCAAACACTGCTAGTTGTGTATACAGTGACAGTGATATTCTTAACTAACTTCTGGAATTAACTTACATCACCAACATGTTGTATTATCACACAGTGCTAATTTATAGTTAATTTTCAGTGACAATATAACTTCCATTTATGGTAATTCTTTTATAAATCCTGTCCAAAAAATCATTAATATTTCTGTCTTTATTTGACAGCTGTCCTGTCAAAGTGCACTCCTGCACAGTAGGCCGGCCTCCAGGTAGAAGAAAACATCTGTTGTTTTTTATCAACGTGGATCAAACGAAAGTTGTTTATTCCACAAATTAGTGTTTTTTATTCCCTCCTGTGAGGATGATTGTCATGAATCCATCTTCAACATTGCTTGTGTAGCACTGATAGCTCGGACTGAAATCTAGGTTCAGAAGAGCAGTTTTTAGACTAGTACTCAGTTTTTCTACCATCACAGTAGTTTATTTCAACCAATATATTAGTCCTTAACACAACAGCTTGCATTACCAATTTGGCACAAAATAAAAGAGAAATTTCACAGATCAATAGCAATCAATAAACTCAAATTTCCACAACTCAGTGTGTAAAATCAATCCTTTTTGTTAGGTCCTTTCAAAGAAAGAAAAGTCCAAATGAATCCACTGCCCGTTGCATCACTCTACTGAGGGTTTAGTCCTATCAAGAGTTAGATGTTTGAATCAGTGTCCTTATCCATCCAGTGTAGGTTGGCTCATAGATAGACTCTTATCTGCTCAATTTCTCCGCTGGGTAGCTTGCCATCTTCTTATTCAGGCTGCCGGTCGGCAAACATCAAGCGATCATCTCGACTAGACAACAAAACCTGGCCAAATCCTGGTTGGATAAACATAAAACATATCATCCAGAAATGTACATGGAAGGTGAACACAAAATCCTCCCAAAAGGGAAAAATAAAGCTTCACATTCCTCCAAAAACTTGCTTCTTGGTACTTATTTTTCTCTCTGTCCTCGCTCAGTTTGCTGCTCCTCCGGTCGCTCGTCTGTAGCGATCTGCGGCTTTCTCGCTCTATTCTTACTCTCTCTCCAGTAGCTGCAGCTACCTGATTGCCTGTTACCGCTGCATGCATTAAAGGAATAGTACACCAAGTAAAATAAAATAAAGGAACTATAAACTACTTTTTAATTGATATACATTTGTTAATTAACTAAATTACTAATTTGCTCATTGTACTTATTATGTAACCTGTCACCTATTTACTTGTTTAAGGTTATATCAACTTTGGTTACACTTGCTTCAGTGTCGACATTTACGTGATGCTTGTTATAGTTGTTGAGCTAAAATATTCAGGGTGGCACAAAGTTCCTTGTTTATATGCTTGATGTTTTACTCATGTGTGTGAAAGGTCTGGATATGTAGCATCAATAGCAAGAACATACAACTTTAGTTTCTTAAGTTAAAAGACAGGGTCCTCTCTGTTTCTAGCTTTCCTGACAGTGTGTGACAGCGCAAAATAATATAACATTAGTTGGTAAGTTATGAGAATGTGTCCTCTCTTTTCGATGTATATGTTTTTACTTGCGAGTGTGTTAATTAACCTGTAATCATAAAAAGTGTCAGTAGTGCAATATAATATAGGCTGAGTGTAAGAGAAAAATGTTTTGGGCAGTTTTTTAGCCTTCCTTGTTCCTGTAGGAAGTAGAGCCTTTTCTGTACTTTTTCAGTGATGGTGATTTCGAAGAACCTAAAACTGTTGACCGGCTCCACCTCAGCTCCACTGATGTAGACAGGTGTGTTTTTGCCTCCTTTATTCTAAAACCAACAATCAGCTTCTTGGTTTTGCT
Source organism: Spondyliosoma cantharus (assembly GCA_900302685.1). Lineage (NCBI taxonomy): Eukaryota > Metazoa > Chordata > Actinopteri > Spariformes > Sparidae > Spondyliosoma > Spondyliosoma cantharus. The sequence continues at coordinate 9,214 of OMLP01028417.1, forward strand.
GACGTTGAGCAGTAGATGGTTCTCTATGCACCACCCTGCAAGAGTTTTGATTTCCTCCTGGTAAATGGCTGATGATGATGGTGTTGTCTGCATACTTCACGAAAGAGTTCTCCTGGTAATATGATCAGGAGGGGGCTGAACACACAGCCCTGGGGGGCTCCAGTGTTGAGCAGTAACGTACAGAAGGAGTGACTGCAAATTAGAAATCCCTGAGGTATCCTTGTAAGGAAGTCCAATATCCAGTTGCAGAATGTTGTACACGCACCCACAGTGTTTAGCTTTCTAATCAGCTTCATGGGTGACATGAAGTCAACAAACAGCACTCTGTTGTCTCTCCTCCACTTCATCATGCAGTGGAAGAGCAAATAAATGTTCTGGTATCCCTGCCCACTTTATCCAATGAGGACAGAAAACTCAGTAAAGAGGCAGCCCTTTCTGCTCCGGGAACACCAAGAGAGCAGGATCATGCCCTGGTACCGACATCAGCAATGGCAGAACTGGGGAAGCAAACAATTTCAGCACTTCCAGTGACGACTTATAATACCAAACAGGCCAAGAGAAGAGAAACAAGAGAAGAAAGAGGAAAAGAGAACTGTCTTGAAAAAAAGAAAAGAGTCATGCAAGTGTGGTGACGTAGAGAGCAGGGAGGGGATTGCTAAACATAAAACAGAAGACAGCGCAGCTGCAAGGAACTTTTATTTTTTGTTGATTGTGGTGGCCTTATGGACAAAAGCAGTATGAGTCTCAAATGTCTATATGTCTCAAAAGATGTTGGCTAGCATGTGTATTTGTTTTGGAAGCGAGTGAAAGACACAATGTATTTTTACTATTTTATTTTTTAAACTGCTGTTATACCTTATACACCTATGCACCCTTGCTCATAGCCCCTTCCTTCCTTGATCCTCGAGATGCATCTAGGAATTGAAACATCCTTTATTATGGTGCTCACAATTTCGGGGTGACTGTCAGGAGGATGGAGAGAGAAGACGAGGAGGAACTTATGCATCTGTACCCAGGGGGACAGTAGTTCATAATCATAATGTGTCACTGCATTAATACAATTTATAATGTACAATGATAGTGTGACATTTGTGTCAATAAATGTCAAGCACAGGTGACTCCGCGATGGTGGGGCCCCAAATCAAATTCTGCTTTGGGCCCCCAAAAGGCTTGGCCCGGCACTGATGTAATTAATAATATTCCCTTCCTGCAGAAGTGGATAGTGTATTTTTATTGCCAAAAAACTAGATGCTATGCTTTTTCACCACAACTCAGCAAATTAAGATGACAGAAAAAAGCTAACTAAAAACTCTCCAAGATATGGTTTTGAATCAGTGGACAAACCTTTGCTTGTCAATGACAATATATCCCTGTAAGCCCAGCAAAATTTTCCAACACTTGCTCAGTGCTGTATAACTCTAAAAGCAAATGAGTTTGTCCAAACTAGGTAAAGAGGTTGAATAAGTGCGATAATTGTTTTAAATTCTTGTGAGTGTCGGCTGCAGCTTCCAAACAGCTGGTCCCACGCTGCTTGCTGCTCTTTGCTCTTTGCAGAAGCTTGAAGCTCTCTGTCGCAAGATATTAATTGAACTTAATCAGACCATATTTCCTGAAGACTGGTAATTCTCTGTGCCAAACAAACAGTTCTCTGAATACTTTGAAGACACTGACTGTTTTTTTGTTTTTGTTTGTTGTGTTGTTTTTTATTTTGTCCTTTTTTTCATCTCCAGCCTCCGCCACGCTGATTACAGCCTCCCTTAGACTCATAGAAAGAGCTTGGTGTGTTTGATTGAATTTAGAGAGCAATTTGTTCAGCAAGGAGAGACACAGTATAATCCAGTCCCTACAGACTGCCTGAGTAACTGTTTGTTTTCTATTAATTAGCATGTGTTTGTGTGTATGTGTGTGTGTGTTGTGTCTGGTTACTTTGGTTTCCTCATTTGCATGTGTGTGTTTGCTTTGGGGTACTCATTTACAAATGTAGTGTGTGTGTTGATGTTTATGAATGCACATACATTTGTCTATGTTGATATTCCAATCCACTCTACTCTGCTGTGTATCCCAGCCAATCATGCTAGATGATTTTCTGCTTTAATTTGGAACTTTCAAAGAAGTCACCAGATGTCTGAGTGTGCTCTGTCGCAGATGGGCTGGCTGCCCTCATAGTCTGCACTTCATTACTGCCCTTGAGGCACATCACCAATACATACGAGGGATGTATTTTAAACAGCACACTTTACATGTTGCTGTCGACACATCATATACAATCGATCCGAAGTGAAGACCTGTAATAAAAACACATTTTACTCATAAGACATCTGAATTAAACGTGGTGACGACGATTGAGCAATCAGCTAAACTTTTGCATCGCTCAGTTTTCAGCCCACGTTGTGACTGGAATGTGGAACAGGTGTTCTGAAAACGTTTGACCTTTATTTATCGAATGAAAGTCAACTGCAGCAGAGCTCCAGAACTTTTTCTAAGCAACACACTACATTTTAACCAAACAGCAGCAGAAATATAGACAGGCAGGTTGTGCAGCTGAATTGGAGCAGGTGGTCTGACAACACCTATAATCTCTGGCATGTCATCACTATGACCACCTGTGACCCTATATCTAGGGTTAGGGTTTGGGGTATTAGGGTTAGAGCGTGCAATAGACCCACCAATCCACTCGAGGTTAGCAGTTGAGGGTGATGGCTTGGCTTGGGCCAGGGTGATAACCATGGGGACACTGGGTTAATACAATTGGACGAGCCACAAAGTCCACAAGGGGGAAGCAGTCAGGGATGGTTTGATGGTACATTCATGGAACTGTCAACTCCCACGTGAGGCACTCTTAATTGTGACTACACCTAACCAAACAGTGTTGGTTGTTTTAATGTTCATTTGGAGCCAAACTATAATCTAATATAATCTAATCCTCCCGCCTGTCCTACCGACTCCTCATCACATTTCTATCCGAAAAACACACATAGTCACAACGATGGTCAGCCCTCCTGACTCTCTGTGTGAAAAGGACTAGTGAGAGCCCATCCTGCCGCCTGCACAGGACAGGCTCCCACACAGATCTCTGTTCAGGATTGGGAATTGTGAAAATCCTTGATAGACGAATACCTTAACTTTCCAATAACGTTAGCAGAGCCAATAACATCAGAGCTTACTGATACTACGGTCGTTCTAAATTTAGCCCAGGGGTCCATTTAATATCAGGTTTTGGCACCCATCCCTCGATCTGACTGCAAAAAAAATATCAAAAGGGAGCCGAAATAACAACATCATAATGTTGCCTTGTAAAAAGCCTGAATTTATGCTTTGCCAGGTCTGCTAGACGACGAGCAAACAACTTTCAAAACGCCTGTTCCTTGAATGGAGTTGTGATCAATCGGGGCTATGCTGTGCTCTGTGCCGAGACATATTTCCACCAAGTAGTGTGCCTTCCTCCCTCACTGGGGCATCTGTCCCTCAGGAGTGGGTCATCTAGTAATCGGAAGGTTGATGGTTCGAGTCCTTGACTCCACTGGCTGCATGTCTCGGTATCCTTGAGCAAGACTCGGAGCCCCAAATTGCTCCTGATGAGCGGTTGGCCCCTTGCATGGCAGCCTCTGCCATCAGAGTGTACAGCACTTTGAGCTGTCAGTAGACTGGAAAAGCACTATAGAATGCAAGTCCAGACCTTTCTCCATGCCAGCTCCTTATTTGTCCTGTCTCTGTACGAGTAGATATGGTATCGCACAGCTCCGGGTGTCTGCAAACGGCCATGATCAGTGGTCTTTATATCCTCTCCTCCATTGCTGATTATGAATGTGTGGACATCAGCAACATGACATCATTGCAAATGTCAACTGTCACACGAAACCCTCACTTGAGTTCAATATTTTCAACTCACGTGACTCACCCGGCACAAATAAACACACATTTGTGTCTATTCATTTACTTTGCATGTAATCTAGAATGATTTGCTTCGCATTTGGTCTGAATGCACCATAAGGCATATTTTTGTATCAGACTGTCTGATGTGTGATTGTGTTGTTATTCTTTCAGTGTTGTATGAGAAAACCAATAGGTTTACAGTGATCCATTCACACAGTGTAACCTGGCCTGTAAAAGTATTATCTGTAAAAAGCAGACATGCTTGGTGGCATGCTAATGATTCTGAGCTCGGGTTAAGGGAGGCTCATAAAAATCTTGTGTTTGAACCTGTCATAACTTTAATAGTTTTCATACTGGGAGCTGCTCAGCAGCTAGCATGCTCCCTACAGATCTGACCTGCCAGCTTGTGTTTAGTTTCAAGTTAAAAGTGTGCATGTGTTGTAAAGATTTCGAATTGGCCCTGACAAGTTCCAGTACTGACCAGGGATTCAGACTGGCAAACCTCACAAGACTCCAGGCTACTGTCACCTCTAGTGTGTTTCTGCAGGAATATAAAGCTCCATGCAGTATATTTTGTTGCTGTTATTATTTTTGACCCACTAGGATGCCGTTGGTAGCTAGGCTCAAGTACTAGTCAAAGTAACCATAACTAGACACAACAGGCTTGTCAAGCTTTGTGTTTCTCAACTTGTTGTGGTGGTGAGCATGAGACTGTATTGTAGTTTGAAGGGTGTTAGGGAATAAATAAAGACATGCAGCAAAGGGCCACAGGTCAGTCTTGAACCCTGGGCCGCTGCAGCAAGAACAAGGCCTCTGCACATGGGACGCCCGCTCTAAGTGAGCTGATGTCCCAATGAAAACTTGTTAAGCCAGGGACATGCTTTAGCCTTAGTTTTATCATATGCATATGTAGCCACTTAGGATGTAACAATACCAATTCATCAACTTATACAATTTGTTTTTACTTGCAAAAAGTAGCCATGAATTGTCTTTGGCAATTGTAGAGTAAAAATTAAAATAAGTGGCTACTGATAATGATTGTTGTATTTGCTAAATGACAATCAAATGTGAAGGGATCATGATACGTGCTTGAAATGTATGTTATTCCAAACCAGCTGATTGAATGTGCACTTATCAACTGAATGTACTGTATTATAAACCCTTTGGATGTGAAATGTAACCAGACACAAGAGTGGAATCATGTAACCAAATATGCAACACTTCTATTATTATTTTTTAAATGCAGCAAAAAGAGTAATCAAACATAATGGGATATATCAAGAAGGAAAGCTAATGGTGTATTCTGAGTTTTAAAAAATACCGTGGAAAGGAATAAGGAGATATTGGTGTCAGGAACAGCCTTGGTTCCAGAGAAAGAAGGAGGAGGGGAATAACAGGAAAAAATACCCGTGTCAGCAGGTATCCCTATTGGATGAGTAAGGATTGGATGAGACCATGAGGCTATGGGAGAAGTTGGGTATTTCCACTCCCAGTTTTGGGGTATAAAAGAAGACACATATTAAATCATTCATCATAGACTTTGTCTTTGTATGTGGTCTTGAGTGGTCTCTATTTAAACTGCAAAAATGTACCATCTCCCTCTGCCTGCCACGATGTCACCAATTCCCCTTCATCAGCATTGCTGCTTGTTCTTTTATCCCTACCACCACCCAAGCATCCACCTGTAAACTCCGACTGTGGGGGGGGGGTTCAAGATGCTTTGCTCACCGCTCCTCAATATCTCTATGCAAACATATAGGCGGGGATTGATGAAGTCGGAGCCTTGCAAACAACTCTAACTATGTTTTGCTGCTCTAATAAACATTTCAAACGTGAGTTGTCTGACTGAACTACCCTAAAGGCATACGTTCGACTTTGAGCCAAATCCTGAGGCTGTTACTTAATCATCCAAACTTCATTAGAGTATTTTTATCCTTTTAGGTGTAAGCCTTCTGGGGATTCCTGACCAATGTGTTCTGTTTTGCTGTGAAATTCCTGCTCTCCTTTGAGTGAGACATGCCGGGAAATTGTGACTCAGATTCCTGACAGGAGCCAAATATAATTTGCTTGTGATCTCCCTGTAGAGGACGTGGCAGTCGAACCTCACAGAGGAAGTGCTGACTGCAATAATACATGACAGCAAAGATCTGTACCTGTTTGTGTCGACTGCCTTCACAGTCCCACCTTGGCTTATGTATCAATCACAGTATGATGCGTGATTCCTTCTACTGTCAGCGCTGACTCATTCATTCTGTCAGTGTACAGTGTAGCACGGGCCAGTACTGCACAGAGCCCTTCAGTACAGGAGAATTCAGAACAAAAGGGCACTATTTTAGTAGCAGACTGAGACCAATGCTACATTTTTTTTGTCTGTGATAAACTCACTGTACACTACTGTACTGTACTGTGCTCAGCAGTTAACAGCCAGCAGACACAGTTTACAACAAGCTGTTGAACACAGTGAAGTATTTAGCAGCTTAAGAGCCAGGAACTTCCTTCAAGAGTTTGTGGAGAGCACCATACTTTAGAGTGAATATTGCACTTTCATCAGGTGGCTGGAAAATCCAAGTGAATGCTAATGCCAATAAACAGACAGTTGTTTGCTAGTATGTTACAGCCACAATATGTCATTAAGAAATGTTCAGCTTGTTGTGGGGTTCTGCCCCAACCCAAGTTTATGCAGCACTAAAACAGAATAAAGTTCAAACAGAACGTGGTTTAGTTACACCGTGTTTCAGTAAATGGCTGTATTTCAATTGGAGACAGGTCCAAACTATTGAAATGAAATACTGGCGAAACAACACTTAGAGCACATAGACTGAACTCAATCAC
>OMLP01028418.1:14151-44594 GCA_900302685.1 Spondyliosoma cantharus
ATTGATTAATCAATGAAAATAGTCCCTAAGAAATGTACTATTTCTTACAATGGAAGCTTAAGCACTTGTTGTAGAAAATGACTAACCATTTTCATTTTTTTAAAGAAACTATATTTATGTTAGCTCGGCTAAAAACATAAATATTAAAAAAAACAATCAGGTGTGACGCACAAGATAGGGACTGCAGGTGCTGCTGCTGCTGCGCCTGTAGCATGTACACATCTAGCCTACCAGTATGATAAAATCCTCTGCATTGTATTATGTGTGTGTGTGTGTGTCTGTCTGTGCGTGTGCAAGGTGATGCCCTAAGCAGAGTCCTCGCTCACTGGCTGACCTTCACACTTGGTGTAGTGTGTCTGCTCTGGGGCTCTGGGACACCTCCAGAACAGCACTGACACTAAAACAACACAAACAGCAAGAAATACCCAAGCAGTGTTTTATATTCTAAATCCAGCATGAATGTCTAAATATTCAACAGGATTTAATGAAGTGACAACATTTTATTTGTCACCTCATGGTAATTCCCTTCAGGGAGTCAAGGTGACACCACAGGTAACAGAGAAATATCGAATTCTGTATTTTAGGAGAAACTGTGAGGGAGTTTTGGCATGATGCACATTAAGTGTGCAATGTTGGTAAAATAACTGACAGCATTATTAAGCGTCAGCCTTTGGAGCTTCTGAATTGGGATTGGAAGCTTGGAAGCTCTTTTATTACTAGAAAAAGCTCCAGCTGCTTAAAGTTTACCAAATAACACATATTAACTAAGTAAATGATGAGGTAATTAAGAAAATTATGAAGTTAAATAATAGAGAATCAGATAATTTTTAAAGGTTGCAAGGTAGGTTTATTGACATTTTTAAAACACGAGGCTGAGCGGTAGAATCTGATACCAGGTCATTTAAAAACGGGACCCTGCTACTTCCCAGTTAGCTCTGTTAGCTCTGCTTAACACTACACACTGGAAATCAATTCTTCTTCCCTGCTAGATGGATGCATGGTTGCTCTTCCTGAACCAGCCAACATCATCCTCATCTGGTTATGTAAGAAGGCAAATATTTTCTGGCACGTTTGCAGACTGTATAATGTGTAATAAGCCAGTGATCATTGTGTCTGTCAAATCATTTGGGCTTTTTTGGTCCTCTAGTGGCACAAATCAATTAATTCAGCTTTAACAATACACTCCTAATTTTGTTAGCCAGGCAGCAATAAATCCTAAAACTTACTCTGGGGTCACTCCTGATATTCTCAGGCTTGCCTGTATGTATTAATGATTTATTAATTTAAAAGGACTTGCATTTATATAGTGATCTTCCAGTCTATTGATTTTTCAACTGACCACTTACAACACTTCACTCAATTATATGCACACATATTCACACTCATACAAAGATGACAGAGGCGACCATGCAAGGTGCTGACCTGCTCAACAGGAGCAATTAGGGGCTCTGTATTTTGCTCAAGGACACTTCAACATGTAGCCAGGGGATCTGGGCATCAATTCAAACCACCAACTTTTCTACATAACTGCCCCAGTAAAAACATCCCAGTATGGCTCGGAAAAAAAGTACTCCCTTCACTACAACCTTCAACTTTCCCTCTCCTTCAATATCAGCACTTTAATGTTTTGATGTCACTCTGCCTTGCTTCTTACCCGGTGACAGTCTCCTCCAGACAGCACCTCCTGGATGAAGACTGCGGGACCGTCGGGCTTGTTGGAACCACCTCCGATGGTGATACCCAAACTGCTGGATCGCGCCACTGAAATTAGCTGAATCACTCCTTCACCTGGATGACTGAGAACACAAAGGCACATAAACACGTCCATCTTTGAAGTAATGGAAACAGGCTTCATCTTTGTGAATGAAGGCACAACATTTATTATGCCTCCATGGCATTAGTGCCATGATTTGCACAAAATAATAAATCCGCTGATATTATCTTATCACATGCCAAGGGTGCACATTTTGCTTTGCACTGACTGACCTTCTCAACAGACGGGACGTAAATCTACAAAAGAGTTGCTTTGTAAATGTGGGTATAGTGCAAGTTGCCCACAATTTGCCAACTTACCCTTCTTAACGATAGGAGAGCAGAGCCATGGTTGATACAAATCTGGTAAAAACGAATCTCACCTGAGGGAGCGCAGCATGGGCCCACTGCTGTTGTACATGTTCTGAGATCCTGCTGGACTCAACAACAAAGGACTCTGGGAGCGAGACGAAGAACCAGATGATGTACTTTCCAGGTAACGGCCTCCTTTGAATGGCAAGAAAGAATAAAAACACAAAATAGACAAAGTAAGTACAATGATTTAATTATTATCAATGGTTTGCTGGGTGTAAAATAAATGATCCAAATAGAAAAAGAGAGATACACATTTATAGTTCAAGTAGTAATTATTTAAATGGTGGGTAGTTAGTACTGGCGGGAAACACGTTTCACACGTTACTGTACTGAACTAGAAGCCTTCGGCAGCTTGCTGCTGCTACAGATGGCTCCAGTGGCACTGAGGCTCTCCACTCAACCTGTATCGTCCGTTAGACATTTCTTAAGCCTGAGCGACTAAGCACTGAATAATACCCAGCATGCTGACCAAAACAGTCCAAATATCCACCACGCTTGTTTTTGTTCAGTTTTTTTCATCTATTGCCTGGGGTAAACATCTGCTTCATTCTTGTCCTCAGTTTCAAAGGTAAATCTCATAGTGGGGAGGTTATTCATACTGAAATTCAGCAGTGTACGAGAATATCATGGATTTAGGATAAAATGAGACATTTTGTGAGCTATTACACAGAGCTCTTGGTTCTAAGTGAGTAAATGGGGGAAAAGGACGACACAACTGTGAACGTACCTTGAATATACATTCTGTGTTTGTTAACATAAATGGGTTAGGGTAGTTTCTGGTTGTGTCCAAACCAGCCATAAAATGAGCATCAAATACATGTATTTTTGTTCAGAATCAAGTCTATATTTACAAAGAGTTTATTGTTTATCTTGTACTGTATTTTTTTGTTATACCTCTTTATTTTTCTGTTGTAAGCTGCTGGAAATTTCAATTTCCTTACGGGAGTCATCCCAAATGATAATAATAAATCAATAAAGACAAGTCTAAGTCTAAGTCTAAGACCAACAAGGCTTGTGTCTAAACTAAAATCAAGATCGATAAATGAAGACCAACAGGGTCCAGGTCTAGTCTAAAGTCAACATCGGCACTGCCGGATGGGAAATGTTAAGACATTGTACCAAAGGCTTAAAATGACCATATTTGGGAAAAATTAATTCAAATGATGTCCAGCGGAAAAAGAGAGAAAAACAGATTTTCTCATAAATCACGTTCATCATCAGATTCTAAAAACCTATGAAGATTGAGCTGTAAGTCTTCTAAAAAAAAAATTACGGTCAGGTCTGAAGTCATATCATCCCACATTCACACCCACTTCATTCATCTCCATATTACTGCGTCTCCCCTCTCTATGACGACTGCCTTTGTTCCCAACCTCCATGTGGCTGTTCAGAACAACTATAAACTTTCATTTCTGACATGCTCTGACAACACGTAGTATAAACTAGCTCTTTTCAAGCATCACCCTGTCCCTCTAGTACATTCTCTCACATTTAGAGCCAAACACAGTAAATCTGGGAGTTTTAGAGATTTCAGCATACTGCAAACAAAACACATCTTAGTTTAATAGCAACAGGAAAGCCTTAAATTAAATTAAAATTAAAATTAAACTTAAATTGTATTGTAATTCTGGAGCTGATGACCTCTTGCTGTTTCCAGACCATCTTTCACACAGAGCACACAAGACTGCACACGTGCTGAAAAGTCAAGTTTTAACAGATCTGTACCAGCTGGCTGCCTGCTTCCCTCTGAAACAGATGTTGGCAATTGTGTAATGGACAAGTGCACTTGTCATAAGCCATTTTTAAAGGCAGACTTACTCCATCTACCCTTTAGGCTTAGTACTCAAAAGTAGAAAGGTCTTTTCTTTTTATTTATTTAGAACTGTACACACACACAGGATGCAATTCAGGCAGATTGTGTTTTCAGACAAACTACGAAATTCAATTTCACACACATTTAAATGAGCAGGAGATCCACCCACTTTAAACACGTGAGAATACACTGAGTGTATCATACAAACTGCAATGCAGGGATTTGCTTACCTTGCTGGATGGGAGAGTTGCGTGTTGATCCTGTGCTTCCATTAGATCCATACTTCTCTAGCAGCTCAGCAAATTCTTTTCTATTCACGGAAACCAAAAAGAAACAATATTTGGAAAGATGTCGGACAAGATAGAAAGTTGTGCACATAAGCAGTTTTACCTCACCTAAGAGCATTCCATGACAGCTATAGAAATGTTCTCATCATGTGTCACGCTTATAGGTTTTCACCTTGTTGATGGTACTTGCTATTTACACTTTGTTTTTTTCCATTTTTCGCTTTGTACATCCCTGTCTAATGATGGACAACAATTTTTATTAGTATGTTTTTTTAAAGAATAAAACCAAATGAAATAAATATAAATGAATAAAATAACAAATGTTATGTAACAGTTTTCAAGTCAAGAAAATTTAGTGATACCAGTATTTCTATGTGCTGAAAAAGTAACTAAATGATATCATGGTTTACTACATCAGATTGTTCATCACTCAGCATGAGGTGTCATTCCGATTAAATTAGTAATTTACATTTTTACATTTTATTTCATTACAGTTTTATTTATAATGACCAGGAACATCATATCTGATTCCTGTTTTTGCCACCATGTTCCTGTGTTGTAGATTATCTTCTACAACACAATATGATATCCCCTGTGGATGATGATTTGAATGTACCATTTCTAAGCAGATTATGACAAGCAGTCACACTGGCTCCATGGTAAGTAAGGACACAAATTGTTCTTCGACAGCGCAAAAAGACGACCTCAGGCTACACCTGTTTCATAACCAGCAGCAACAGATGATTGGGTTAAAGGGGCCGCCAAATGTTATTTATAATTCAACTTTTTCTCCTCAACATGTATTGTGTGTGTCCTTCATGACCCACATAAATAAAAATACCTTTTCAAAATTCCCCAGCTTACATGAGACATAAAAGCATTATTTATATGTCTAAATTCCTCTCTTTTCTCCTCCTATAATATTTTAACATTTGAATAGGTCCTAGATGCACTGCATTACTTTAAGTAATTACTTTTAACTATTAAGTTCTAAAACCTGGAAAAAAGTTCCGGTTCCCTTGTCTTGAGGTAAATCTTTTTTTTTTTTAATGGGTTTTCTATTAAATGCCTGAAATAAAATCTGTGGTTAACACAAGTTTAAGGTGTTTTCAAGTTTTTTTCTACAAAATGAATCAGTTAATACCCCACATTTGTTTATACAGCTTTTATGTGTCTTGAAAAAAGCAGTGTCATCATGCTGAACACGGAGACTTATCTATACATGAATCCATCTTTACAGGTTCTGACTCTTACTTTAAGTGTATATAGTATAGTGTAAGACACTTAATGGAGGAGATTGTATCAGCACTTCAAAAATCCTTTAAGTGGTCATCTATCTTGCTTTACAGAACCTGTGAGTATCATAAACTTGTGTTTCCCACATAGGTTGTTTTCTGCACGAATGCAAAATCCAATGGAGAATCCCATAGGCTTCTTGTCAAGGGAACCTGGGCTATGCCAACCTAGGTGTTAACCTACAAAAATCAGCCAACCAGCCATTACATTACAGAAACTGGCATTTTACTTGGATCTAACAAATACAGTCAATGCATCTTTTACTGTACCTCAGTAAAATGGCGTAGCTAACCATGTGTCTCTAAGAGCCAACAGTTTGTATTCACAAGTGGTAGCTCCTGTGCAAAATAACAGATTATTTTGTAAATGATTTGACCAATAAGGCTTGTATCACCAACCACTCCACTCAGCACAAATATACAGCAGAAGGCATGAATTTGCATGCCTTCACGTGTGGGTCGATAGGGCCTACAATAAGAACCCACTTTTCAAAACTTTGTTCTACAGATTCACCAGTGGTCCAAATTGTAAACCCTGGAATGCTGTGAGCTCGAGTCAGACAACGGGAATCTGTAAACTCGGTATATACAGCAGTTGAGTCTGCAGTAGACACAGGTTTTTATCACCCAAGCTTAGCTCGGCTCGGCTTTGATATAAATATATATATAAACGTAAGACCCGGCTGAACACAGGAAATTCCCCCAGGGAAGGTGATTACATTATCAACATATAGTGGTGGCTCGTAAATAAAGGATGGAATTTGGGATGTGGACCATTTTAGGGTGATTTATACACACTTTTGGAGGCAGGGCCCCATTCATTCCTATGAAAGCTGCTCAGTGGTGTTTTGAAGCTAAAAAAGCTCGACTTCCCGGGTATGAAAATACCTGGGTCACCGATCAAAACGGCTAACTTCTTGTTTAGCGCGCAACTTACTTGAATGGGGATAAAACAATTCAATTGCACGACTCTTCTTCACTTTCCAAATGTTATTGGGATGAATGGCTCAAATTATGATTGAGAAACTAGCCATTACACTGGGGTCGTGACCTTCAAGAGATTGTATCCATCGTTTACAGACGCTTCTTTCACAATGGGTCTGTTTTTTTGTTGTTTGTTTTTTTAGCGGGTGCGTAAACCTGTGTAGACCCGCTAAGTTATAAGATGCTAAACTACTGAGGAAGGGATCAGAACAGCCGCAACGCCAAATTGGTGTTTACGGTGCAGTGGAACACAGGGCATAATAGAAGTGACTTTGTTGAAACAGGGGAAATGTACTAAGTTGGATGTTGTACACTCCTTATGTCAAATGAGGGAATGTTTCAGCAAAGCACATACTGTATGACAATCAGTGTTTCCCACACATTCATCTATTTGTGGCAGTCTGCTACAATATCAACATTGGCCGCCACATATTGATTTTTCTATTTTTGGAGCTGTGTGTCCCGTTCTCAATCACTCAACACAGCGCATCAGATAAAATCTGGTACAGTTTAGCAAAACTCATCTCTCCTATGTCATGTGTTCCATTACACCACACACACTGATTTTACTACTGCAACTTTGTTGATTTTCCTATAATATTTGCCAACGCTCTCATGGTTGGTATGGATGTCGCTAGTTGCTTGATTTATTTTAAAAAGATGTAGAGAGAATCTGTTAGGGGTCAGGGGGTGGGGCGGGCAGACAGACAGGCGTAATCCCCCTCCTCCCTATCGTCCACTCCCCTTCCCCTCCTGCTCCTCTGCTCTGTCCTGCAGGGTAGTTAAAGCACACAGCACAGATTAACACACGAGGCTCATCTCGTCAGGAGTGCTGCCCTAGGTTAAGCTCTCTCCCCTCCCTTCATTCCTCTGCATGAAGCGCGACACAAAGACAATCTCAGCCTGCGACACCACTGACACCATTTTGTGGTTTCTCACATTTACATTTACATTTAGGGCTAAATGTAAACATAAATGTGAGAATCTGTCACTACAAAATAATAATTATCACCTCCAAACTATACTACACATGACATTCGTGTTTTCAGCTTCATCGGTCCAAAGATGTCCAGCCCTTTGCTTAACATTCATGCTATTCTGCATGTTCATACTAGGATCTGCCTAATAAATCCACAGTCTGCAACTCGCTGTGTCACAGAGCTATTACCACTATTAACCTCTAATTTCTGACACATATCCTCTCTAACAGCCGAAGTGTAAATCCTGCTTGTGTCAGAGTCTCTTCCCTGAGGATTACACCGACAGGCAGAAAATACCACATTATTTAAAAAATATCATGCCTGACATGCGTGTGCAAGTATGCAAATCCACTACTACCTTTGTCAATCTACTATTAAGCATGATGTTGTCTGAAGTGGATTTGAGGGGAAGATGAGGTCTGTAATGTTGACAGCTGGCACTGACCTTGATTTGGAAAGCTGGTTGAACACTAATACTACCCGCCTCTGCTCTCAGTAATGTCAGTGGTGATACTATTGTACATGTGTTACACGTTCTGTATGCAAGTTTTAGAGCTAGATAAGACAAGAGAAGATAAGGTGAGAAAGCCTTGACTCATAAAGGACAGGTAGAAACGGGTCAGAAAAAGAGGTGTCTTGCTACATAATATTACAGGGAATTAGTTGCGTGAAATAGTTCCATCAACCAGTTTTGATGCATTACATTTTCAATGAAAGAAAAGAAAAACTGAGTAAATAAATGATGACACACATGAATCTGTGTCTCAAACTTCTGAACTGAAGAGAAGAAACCATGCAGAAACCACAGATCGACTACAACCCCGATCCGAAAACGTTTGTACGATGTGTGAAGCATACAGAACGGAGTGTGATGATTAGCAATGCTTATGCTTTATCCAACCAACTTTGTTTAATTCTGTAAAATTAAGCTTTTTCAGAATTTGATGCCAGCAACATGTTTCAAACACGTTGGAGCAGAGGAAACACAAGAATGGTTGCAGAATGCTTCAAAAACACCTGTTTGGAACATTCCACAGGTTTATTGGTAACACATGATTGGACGGCAAGGGGCAACGATGGGGTGAGGCTCACCACTTTGTGAAACATGCGTATACATTTATAATACTCTGATTATGCACTCTCATGGAGCTTTCTGTCCTCGCACTGCATGCTAACTGACTAGCAACAAAAGCTCTGTAGGAGAGTCTGATGCAGAGACAGACAGACCTGGAAGAATTAACACATCAGATTGTGCTCTGATGCTAACAGGAGAAGAGCTCAGATTTTTCTTTTTAACTTCTGGGATTAAAAAGTGGAAATATCAAATGTTTATGTACTGTAATGGTGACTGCCAACTGGAGCTGGAGGAAAATATACTTTACTTCGCGAATGCAGCAGTAGAAAGAGGAGCGGGTAAAAGGAATAGAGAGGACCAGAGTCTCATTTACATTTAGGGCATTTATCAGACGCTTTTGTCCAAAGCAACTAACAGTAATTCATACATATATTCATACACTGTGAATGAATGGCTGGTGGCTGCCATGCAAGGTTCCGACCAGCACATCCGGAGCAGTTTGGGGTTGAGAATCTTGCCCAAGGACACTTTGACATGCAGACCAGGGGAATCGACCCAGTGACCTTCCAATAACAAGATGCTGGCTCTACCCCTGAGCCACAGCCACTCAATTCAAACACACAAGCATACTCCCTTGGTCAGTGCAGGCCCACCGCACGGGAACAGACTGGTGACAAAATTCATACTCATTCATTGTCTGTGGAACGTGGCTGATTCGCAGCCGGCAGCCTGGCAGTGCAACGAGGGAGCTTGAAAGATTTCCAAAATTCATCAAGATAACTCGCATTAAGACAGTCAACCAGGCTGCAGCACTGGCAACATTCTGAGCAATCGTGACTACGACACGATACAAGTACTTTATCAATCCTCCATGGGGGAAACTGAGTGTCACAATACATTGTGGAGAAACAACAAGTAGGACAAGAATAACTTGAGTTCAACCAGGAAATACCAAAACAAGATAATTGTGTTGTGGTGGCCATTTTTATACAAATAGGTTGCACGTACAGCAGTGTCCCTACACCATGTCCATTGATTTGACACTACAGAAAACTAATCACCACATTATGGATCGCTTGACAAGCACTATGAGAACGAGTGTGCCCCTACATGAATGCACTGTAATATTAACAAAGATATTCGCTTACTTTGCTTCCTCATCTCTGGCTATGAGAAGGCGCATGTGATTGGTTGCTGAGGCTGCTCTCAAGACATCCACAGCTCTGTAGAATAAACAGATACACAAACACACATTTAGATTACTGCTACAGCTCAGTCAGTCATTACAACAATGATGAGAGCAGTAAGACTTGGCTACCTTTCACTTGTAACTCCGACTAGACTGTCCCCGTTCACCTCCAAGATCTGGTCGCCGGGCATCAAGTTTCCTGTCAGAGGTCATAGAAATATTGATCTTTAGTACACAGTGGAGGCGTCAGCTTGAAGATGTACTTGTAATACATTATCGTACAATAGTCGGAAAACGTTTCTTTTTTTTTTCAACAAGAATGAGAATGGACAAAGATTATAGGAACAGGGGATTCCTTCTGTGGGGCTTCGAATCAGGTATCATGAGAGATGTCCAGATATAAATCCAGATACTCCTTCCAGAAAACACCAGGAAGCACTGGAAGATATTGACACTTCAGTAGTTGAAATGGACAAGAGCAATACACTTTGTCTGTTAAGTCAAATCTCCAGAGCAACTTTAACATTATTTACAATTCAGTTCTTTGTCTATTTCATCCAGGGTTGTGGATGCTAGGGCTTGGCAATATACACAGTAATATATCATCTTATATTGTTGATGTTGGATGTGGTTATATGGTCATATGACATAAATGTTCTACTTATACTAATACTTGTCCACACTACTGATGATTATTCATCAAAAATCTCTTTGTCTCAACAAAATGTTGTGAATGTGCCAATAGTCAGCCCTACAATATTCTTCATTCAACTTCACAGTCCTGGTTCAGGAATATTCCTGTACACACTTACATGGCTGGTTTGAGGCAGAAATTAGAGCTCCCAGGCTTCCAATGTATATGCTCACGACTGGAGTAATGAGAGGAACCTGCATCAGACCCAAGCTGCTCAAAGCCTCTATGGAGGCATGTGCTGTA
Source organism: Spondyliosoma cantharus (assembly GCA_900302685.1). Lineage (NCBI taxonomy): Eukaryota > Metazoa > Chordata > Actinopteri > Spariformes > Sparidae > Spondyliosoma > Spondyliosoma cantharus. Next base: position 24,839 of record OMLP01028418.1, read on the forward strand.
TCTGGAGGAATATGTTCCACTTGAATATAATATGCTGACATGGCAGTCATTGGTAAGAAAGTGTAGAGCTTATATCTACACTACATAAGGTTTGTTGGTTATTCTTGCTGATGATGTTATTTTCTTTCAATGGATTTTGTGCGCAGCAGGCAGCAAAAAGGGAAGCTGCCATGACTGCTACAGTCTCCACACTGCCTCTGACTTTTCAACCAACTGAGTCTCTCCACTCTGGAAATATAATATGTAGTCTCTTGATGGAATTACAATTTAGCAGCTCTTCACAATAACACATCTGCTTCAAGGGCAAGAGGCTAAAATCATGATGTAACAAAGGCCAGTGTGCTTATACAAGACCCTCAGTTTCCTTCAGCAGTCTGGTCATCACTCCATCCAGTAATGCATGGGGGGTACTTTCCTCTTTAATCTGGCCTACAGTGACTTCAAACTTCCGCATTGACACCTTCTCCCTGCTATCTCGCTCTTCTACCTTTTTGGTCAGCAATATCAGATTTTGAAAATAAGGATCGAGTCTCTATGTGACTGATTTCTATTCGTTGCAGCTGTAACACGTTGCAGTTCCATTTTTAAACATTTATCTTATCCAGTCAGACTCCAGGGAGCATAATCAAGTGTAATAAAAAATAAGATCCACTGAATGTGATATGGATCAGTGACTATGAGAATGAGAGACAAATAAAATGAGAGAAAAATGCCTTTTCAGGCCCTGTGTCCACATGGTATTCGTTTTTCGGCCAGAAAACCATGGGTGTGCACTCAGGAGCGCTGAGATGAAGCGTTTGTGCGCTGAGAAAAAAAACATGCGTTTCTTCTCTCTATGACAACAATATCTTGACTGCCGCATTCTGCCGCAGATGCTTGCTCCTCATTGGGAACAATTGAAAAAAGACACTTGAGCTCCAATTAGCAAATGCTATGTGGACACACTGTATACATGTGTGATATACTCAAGGGCGTAACCATGGTATAGATATTGGGGGGGTTCCAAATAAGAGAGATGATTTTTTATTTTTTTTTAAAGTACATTTCCCACAGTTCAACAACAACAACAACTGCTAAATTGGAATAGAGATGGGCACAACCAAGTTTACAATTGGGAGGGGGGGTTCACACACTTATGTTTTCCTTAAAAACGGAAATAAATTGATAAGAAATAAGAAATAACGAGACAGATTTGTTGACAGGGTTTATAAAAGAATGCATATATAACATATTTTCTACTGTATATTGGGGGGACAGATTGCCATTTTCTCAATATTGGGGGGACACGACCCCCCCAAAGTATGTGTGGTTACGCCCATGGATATACTACTGTATACTGTAAAATAGGCTGGTTTCAGACATGAAGAATGGTGACAGAGGAAAGAAGGCGACAAGCATACACACACCTTCAGTATATAGGATGTTATAAGTGTAAGTGATAAGTTAAAATAAACTTATTGTATGTCCACAATGGACATGACAAACATTAAACTGACAATAGAGGGAGTGCACAGTTTAATGGCTGTGGAAAAATGAAATCATCTGAGTATAGATTGGTTCACTTTAACACTCGCCTTCACTATATATTTGGCCTGCACGAGCTGGATTTTAGCGAAGCGCGAAAGTGGAATTACGGCACATAAAAAAATCCAAATCCAAACAGAAGGAGGCAATGCTTTCCCTGGTCACTGTCCCCAGGTAGTGGAACAACTGGAGTAACTGTGGAACCTCTACACTGCAAATGAAAAAGAACCCCGCTGATGGAGGAGGCAAAGAAGGTGAAAAGGGGCAGTGATAGAAACAAGAGTGAACAGAGGGACATTCGCTCAGTGGAGAGCACTCCCGTGTTGTGACAAGGTCTGTGCCCCCAGCTGATATGCGTTTCCCCCTTACCACCGGGACTTGAGATGGTTCAAGACCATGCATTTTCTCTACTGGATCGCGAAGTAACAAAAGGGAAGTTGAAAAGCTGTCTAGTTGCACTTTTGGTTGGTTTAAAGTTGAGTGTGACCATTAGGCTCACCATAAGGCCCAGTGAAAACTCCAGTTGAGTGAGTTGTCAGTCTTAAGATTGCTCTGATGTCAGGAGCAGAACAAGTAAGCCTTTTGATCTTACAAAAGCATTATAAGGGAAGAATGTGGGTCAAGCATCTGTGGTGTCGTCCATTGTCCTGTTTCCATTGAACAGACAACCTTCATCATTACTCTGAATGTATCAAAAGAATCTCACAAGGCAAAACAGTTCTCTGTTTCACCCTGAAGTCAGTGCCCCGTATCCATGGCACAGAGATAGCAGGCCATAACAGTGTGGAGGTGTGTTTTATTCATGTTTTCACAGTCACATGAGAAAGGCACCAAAAATACTTCTTCTGTCACTCCACTGTTCATCAGTCTGTCAGGACGTCCACTGTGTCCTACACTCTCTTTAGTTCTATTCCTTATTCAAGTCATTCTCAGTTGTTCTTATATTTACTAAAGATTTGCAGACCCCTGTTAGGCACTAGAGGGTTAATGTGCATTTGTACAAGAGTACTGCACCAAGGTTGTCTGTAGGTGAACAGAAGATAAGTGGCAAGAAGAAAAGACAGGGTCTGTGTCTTTCAGGTCAAGGACAATGGACGTCAGGTGTCTGATGTCAGATTCAGGAAAACCTGCACAGACTCCCAAAGCTCTTACCAACTAAAATCCATTCATGAATCACACTTCATTTGATTTGCAAATTAGCACAAGTTAACGCCTCAGTGAGTTCATACAGGGACGGGAGACTTCAACAACATATGCACACCCGTTGCTGGGTGCTTTAAGGACAATCACATTTAATACAGACCAATAACCCAAAATAAAACTAATACTCTATTGTCACCTGGTAAATCTGGATCTCCTGGTTTTACTAATTGGCAAATAAAAGAATAAACCCAAATCTAGGCTTCAAAACGAGCTGGTTAATGTTCACTGTGGCTATGTTTTCAACAGTCTGCGATGTGAACAATCAACTCGGGTCACTGTTTTCATAACCTACGACTAGTCTCAACTGAAACAAGACTTAAGACTCAACTTGGACTTGGAAGTTAAAGATTGATGACTTGATTTGACACATTACTCAAGTTGCTTTTATAGATTGAGGTGTTCTTTATGCACACAATAATTAACATACATTTTACTGTGTGTCCTGAGCTAACAATACAATTCACTGTCACACCTTTGAACAGGTAGGATGATCAATAGGATTATAATCAAACAAGTTCTAATGCCTTTTCTTATCTCTTTATATAGACTAGGAGTTTTCTTTTACCTTTATTGATTCAAGGAGAGATCAATGAGAGCAATGCTATTCCAGGAACACTGTGATTACATTCACACAGTGACACATTCACACCTGGAAGCTCCAGCTCCACTGGAGAAGTCAGGGTTAAAGACCTCAGTTGTGGAAATAGGGGAGGGGCATTGGCTTTTTTTTTGGTTTACTTAATTTAACTTGACTAGAAAAAAAATGACTGCAGACTTGCTTGAGACTTGGACCAAATGACCCGAGTTACATGTATGCTACAGTCAATGAAAATAAGAAAATCATGCTAGCATCTTTCTAAACCTCCTCTACCTATCCTCCAACATGACAGGTTGTTCACATGGTTTGACCAATTTTTTCAGCATCAGCTACAAAAGACCTTTCAGTTGATAAGTATTATGTGATAAGCTATACATAATATAATTAATAATTAGCACAGGAACACTGAACAGCTGCATCTTACAACCATTTAATACACTTTGTACTCAAAAAAGGAAAGTCCATATTCTCAGTGAAAACAAACTCTAAATATGAGTGACAACATAGTACTGTTTTTTCTTTTTCTTTCTTTATATGGTTTATTTAATCTGTTTGTAGAAAATATTGTGATGGTGTAAAAACAAGAAAAGTGAGATAGTGTATGATTTGAAATGTAATTAGTCTGACTCACCCTTGACTTAGTGAATTACCTGAAAGATTGTCCAGCTCTAAAAACCCAGGATTTAAGGATGCCTATTTTGCTTTTATCAAGCTGTGATAGAGGAAAGTGTGAGTCGGATAAACACTTGTGTGACATATTTTCCTTTTCATGGCAGTGTAGTTGCATTATGAGGACAGAAGTTCAACAGAATTACAGAGACACGGCTCCATTTTAAACATATCCACAGTATTCTGAGTGACTAAAGTCACCGCTTTCACCACAGGTTTGAGCTGCTTTGGAGAGGAGGTGATAACATAGGACACGGCACCCTGATATGATGATCTATAGCTTCTTTTTCTATATTATTCCTTTCATGGATTGTCTCTTTTGTCATACTTACAACTTACTTTTTGCACCGCTAACTTGTTTGGATAAAACAAATCAGAACAGTACATTTGAATTGAAGAAACAGAAGAAGAAAACATTACTCCTCACCGTCACTTGAAGCAAGGCCACCTGGTAAAATCCGTTTGACATAGACCCCAAACTCTTCTCCAGTTAGTTCCTTCACACCACCAATCACTTTGATTCCTGTTGGAAGGAGAAGAAAACATGTTTGCAATAAATCGTGGCATCAATGACATGTATGACTTCAGGAGTTCATTTAAGAGTTTCAAGATTTAATGTCATGTCGACTTTCGGCCTGCCTCATGACCTCGCAGCAGGTAAAATGCAATGGTCAAATCATTATCCAGTTGCCTTTTTAACCAATATCACAGTGTAGACTTTTCCTGTCTCTGGCAGCATGCACTGTATGACTGAAACCAACAAGCACAATAAAGTCCTCAGATTTATGTCACAAAGGTATGACACTGTTTATTTAGATTAATTAAACCTGGAAGTCACAAATACATCACTACGTGTAAACACGCTTCCAGGTTCCACAGTGAAAATCTAGTCAACTCCAAATGGTACAAATGCTAATTGGAATACATAAATGAATAATAAGAACTTGCTACAGATGGGATTTTATATCTTGCGATCTCAGGGGAGTGAGGGTGAGGTCATTTCTCAGCAGCTGCCATTTTATTGGTACATTGCTGACAGAAGAGGACTGAGAGGGTCACAGAAGTAAGCTTTCCAGTCATTATTTGATTCCAAGGGCCTTAGTCTCTGAGAGCCAGACCTGGTATTAGGAAAAAAAAAAAGTTCTGGCTTGTTTGCACGTCTTTAAACCAATCACAATCATATCCATCGACGCTCAACCCAGGATGCAGTGACAGTGCCTCTGCAAAATAGTGTTGGGGGGAAAATAGATACCAGATGCCAGTATCGGTATCGGCGCATCCCTAGTTTAAAGGTTTAACTTGTTTAATACGGCCAAAAGCCGTTTTAAGACAGCTCCAAAAAGACAGGCAGACATTACTCTGTGAACTGAGGATTTATTTTGAACAAACAAGAGGCTATTTTGTGAAAAGACAAACCAGGAAGTGTTTTACGATGAGTTAACGAGGCAATTGAGCTCGTCTCAGTTCAGCTAAGGAGAGAAACTTGAATTCAGGCAGTGTACAGTTGTATTTTTATGTATGTGGGAAAAAGAAAAAAATCCTCAGCTCCCAGTTAACGATCCATTAATACAGCTGCAGTCAGTTGGTTGAGAAAACAGCCCCTCCTGCTAAAACACGTACGGCTGTAGTGGACACTACACCATTTAGCTGACAGACAAACAGAGTGATGTATAGTATAAACAGACAGATCTACCAATGGACTAAATGGCTGAACTGGCAAATGTTGGCCTATCCATTCTATGAACATATTCCGGCTGAACACTGAACAGAACACACTTAAATCAGACAGCCTCTTTGTTTCCTTCAGATATCCTCTCACAGACATGTTCTATCACTGTGCTTGGAGTATATACATTACAAGTGACTATGGCCTGAAGCTGGTGAAGTGTCCTTCATCTAACCATTAGATCAGGGTTTCTTCAGCTTAAGGCTGCTGTTGGCCTGTTACCACAGAGACAAAATGGTAGCACTAATTGGGTCTGGAGCAAAGTGGCGCGTGTTAATTATCGCCTGTTGGAAGAATGGGCTTATAAAGTTCCCTGACTCAGTCCTCCCTCTCTTCTTACTCTTCTCTGAGGAAAACAGTCTCTTGTTCTTTTGTTCAGCCTCAAAGCGCTCTCCTCCCCCCGTCCCCCATCAGATAAGAAAAACATAATTCTAATGCATAAACAGCTGGAGCAAATATAAAAGACATGTCTCTCTCTCTCTCTCCTGCTCAGCTTCACATTTTGTTTTCCAAGTCATTATTTCCTGTTCATAATGTGTCAAGGGCATGTTTGTTTCAAGGATTAAATGTTCCAACACTTTAAGACCTTGTAAAGATCTTAAAATTCAACGTGATGAAAAAGGCGTAGTTGCTTCTAAAAATGGTTTACGATTCCCTAAATATTAACATCAAAAATAGCATGCTTAGTAAGCGACACAGTTCCATTTCTGGATATCGCAGGACTGGATATACAGTGTGCACAACAGACTCCCTCTGCTGCGGGTGGAGGCTTCAGATGTACAGTAAGGGGGTCTTTAGGCTGTATGTAATGGAACACTATGTACACTTGCACGTGCTTATGTTGGGAGACTATAAGCTGCTTTTCTTCTCACCTGTGTGCTGCTTTCAGTAATGTGAGCCCACACACACAAACACACACACAGCTCTCCTCACATGCTTTGCCTATAGCTGCTATTTCAAAACTTAATCTTCATGTTAATACTTCAAGTTCATATGGCGGATGCAGAAGTCATTTCCCATTGTCCAGCCCTGATGCAAAGTCTGGAGACACAATTATCATGCTACTACTTCTTTTATTCTGCACTATGCAATTGCATCTTCATCTTTCCTGATTGTTGATGTACTTAATAAAATGCATTATTATTATTATTATAATTATTCCAAGCCTTTTTGTTCACATGTTGCTCCGAACCATTTACACTATGCTTATTTTGTATAAATTGTTTGTGTGTGATTCTACAGTGAGCTGTGGTCTTTCTGTTTATAAAATATATACATGTGCAGATTCATGAGCTAAGCTGTTTTTAAAGACCTTTTTGCATGCTTCACCCTTTAATGCTGGTTTTCACGCTCCAGAGTCTATGGTGATATGCCAAATTGTGCGTTATTCTTTTCTGACAGGAGTTATGCCTTTTCTTATTGATAATTGTTGTCATGTAGGTTCAGACATCCATGCCAGCTTTAGCTCAGCTATTGAACGCAATACAAATATTGCATTCTGGAGAATACTTGCAAATGTTTCCGCTATCTCAACTCATTGTTCAATGCAACACAGTTAAGTAGAGCTGGAGTAAAGTGAGGAAAATCAAATGTTTAAATCCGGTCCAAACCTTCCAGCCACACTGACAGCCTCTCTTCATGGTAAACAGACTGCATTTATACTGTGATTCTACCCAGAGTGCTGAATGTATCTCACATGCACACCCTGATAGCGGTGAGCTACCATGAAAGGGACTGGTCTAACCACCAGGAGCATGTATAAAAAATACCATACTCTAAATATTTAATAGGACATCCAGAAAGATGTGATGTGGGCTGTATTTTCTCAAAACAGAGCTGTTCAGCTGTCAAACATATTCCAATTGCTTATTTGAACGTATATTGTGTATAATGAGTCTGTAAGAGAAGTGCAACACGTGCAGCTGTGCATTATGTAGGGATTAATACAAATATACATTCTAACTCTAGCATTTATAAGTAGCTACAGATGTTTGGATGTTTATAGCTGTGAATATACTCCCACTTGTGTAAAGCAGTTTGAGTGTAACTGTATTCATGTGTATGGGCTGTTTGTCCTTTGCGTAGGCACAAGCTCCACCAGCACGCTGATGTGGAAGCGAAGTAAGGATAAAAACAACAGCAGCTCCCTGCATTCTTAACCAAGCTGAGTTAAGTGGGTTAGGGCTTTACAACATGACCTACTTCCCCTGTCAGGCAAACACACGAGGATACCTACTCTGCATAGAAAAGCCCTTCAAAAGTAGGATTTGAATTATTTCAGCTGTTAAAACCAGGCTCCATTGCCAGAGAGTAGCCATTATGTTGTTAGTTTACACTGAGCATGCGATGTGGACTTCAAAGTAGTAGACTTTTACCTACGATGGATGTACCAGGGGGTGTGGGATCACTTTTTGACGAGATGTCACACCACTTATACCTAACAATTGCTATGAGATATCTCCAAACTATCACAATAAGTTGCTATGAATAGGTACAACTGCAATACTGGGATTACACAAAATCCAATAAATACATAAAACTAATATCTTGAATATCTAATAACTTGACTAAACAGGAGCTCAGTTTAGTGCCACTGCCCTTTGGATTAAAAGCAGAGAATTTTAAAGGACCTTAGTTGGATGAGGTCTGGAGTATAGTTAAAGCTGCACTTAGTAATATTTATGCATTAACAATGGATCACATGACTATGTGTAATGTAAAAGGTTTCACTCTATATTTAACAGATATCCAGCAATACCACTGGAAAGATGACTCGCTGGCTTTGCGTTGCTACATTGAACCAAACAACTGTGGCATATAGCATCTATAGCTGGGCAATATAAACCATATATACCATTACCGTGATATGAGACTATATACCGTCTGAGATATTATCTCAATATGAAATAAGTGTTGTCTTGTTCTTGTTTTAAAGGCTGCATTAGGGTTAAGCACTGTCATTTTCTGACCTAACCAGACTGTTCTACTTGTTCTAACACTTGCCTTTACCCACTTAGTCACTAGATCCACATTACTGATGATTATTTATCATAACTCGAATATGGAAGTATTTGGTCTAAAGATTTTAGTCGATAACACCTCAGAAGTAACTACAATTATCTGAAGATGTAACATTTTTGACATTATGACGTTTATATATCTACTGAAGTCAGCATGATAACCAGCTAGCCCCAGCCCGTCCTTGTCCAAAGCTCTTGTGCTTGCGCTTTAAAACATCAACACTACACCAGTGCTCTGAGCTCCCAGTCTGGACCACTAGCTGCGAGGCTAACGGAGCTAACAAGCTAACAAAAGGTACATGTAGCAGCAGTTAGCAGTCACTCAAGTAATATACTGTCCCCTATTTGTTTTGAGTATTAATTCAACATGGGGCCAATTCTTGCAAATTGCACCTTTAATCGTAGCATTTATGAAGTGCTTTTGAGGACATTTCAAAGTATTGAGATATACAGTATATGGTGTATTCCTATACAGCCTAAACATACGGTGATATTGTTTTAACGTCATAACACACTGCCCTGATAGCATCCCAGCGAAAGAGGGCACACCATGTAACACAGCGGTATGCGTATCAGTGCGTGCCCCTTACTGGCAGCTCACACTTTTTACACTCACATTGCTTCAGCTCTGTTACTACCGAGCCAGTGTAACAGGGGCTACAGTAACAAAATCAAAGATATTTTAGCCTCTTTCAACTCATTGTGTGTTTGTACGACATTCAACTTCAGCCTCAGCCCTCTCATCAACCTGATCTCCAAATAGCAAATAACAGAGCAAATAATGGGCTTACATCCTGTCACATTAACAGTAATGTTGATATTAATCATATGAGTTGTGCTTCTTAGGTAATATTTCACATTTGTTAATGCACACTGTATATGTCAACATTAGTGTAAGGATGACATACAGGTCAACACGAGTATTTAGTCATAATATCTGTTCAGTTTTTTGCGCCGAATTCGTGACGTGCTAGTTGTTCATAGATTTCCATGGATGATGTAGGTTAAGTTTTTTTACTTTCTGTATGGAATTCATGCATGCAGCGTAGGTGAACTGGACTATCTGTGTGTTTTGTTAGCTGTCTCACACTAACAACCTGTCCAGGGTGTAACTTTTCTGTCACCCAGTAAGCGCTGGCACACGCCCCTGACAACCATGAACTATATAAGCAGTTACAGACAACAAGCAGTGAAAGAGATGTTTGCTTTGAGAAATCTTTACCAGGGGTGTTTATTCATAGTGGCTGAAGAAAGAAAGAAAGAAAAAAACGTACCCAGGCCGTTCTCACAGTCTGTGAACTCCATGGAATGAACAGCTCGGTCTACTCCGTATGGACCCATTAGTGTCCTGTTGGAGATGGAGGGAAGAGGGACGGAGAAACGATGAGGAGAAAGGAAGGAAAAGAGGAAAAAATAAGCACATCACAAACGTTGAGAGCTAAACCCTTCAGCTGCAAAGCCTCAGATTCAGACTATGACAACTCGGTGTGAGGAGTGCTTGAGAGGAGTTTGACTTTGTGAAGAATACAGAGCCTTACGTCTCTCTCAGAGAATATTTCACATTGGGGACACTTGACACCCAAGCACTGCAGACACTCACTTTTAAAAGAATAGTGTCTCCCATACACCTATAAATACTTGTGACTATTGAATGCACACATTATATAAAAAGCTGTCATTTTCTAATGTTTTCATTATGTTTGTAGTACATAAAATATGCTGAAGCACATTGTCCTCTTTGTATCAGTGTAAACAGCTGACAGAGTCATGTAGGTTGTCAGTCCTTTATGTTTGTGCGACTGCCAAATCCACTGTATGTTGGAATGGGTCAAGAGCAGAGCACAAGCTGTCTACCAAATCCGGACTCCATACAAACTCTAACTAGGTTTTGAGTCTGTCACTCTGCAGAAGCACACACAATAGAGTCAGTATGCACTCTAGACAAGCTTTTTCAATACTGAGTCTCCCAAAATTCAACACACAAAGAAAATGGAGGAAGGTCACATGTACAAAAGATTCAAAGTAATTGTGGATGGCGTAAGGACGGCTATTGCACCAAGTGTAAAGCAGTTCAGTATTCTCATTTCTTGTATACAAACTGCAAGTAGTACACTTACAATATTCTACAAGGATTATATGCTGTAAACAATACCACCAGCATCTTGCAGCTGAGTGTTGTGAGTTTCAGTCTTCTTGGCATAACGTTTTGGCTCATCATTGCGGAGTAAGGGGTAAAGTGTACATATTAAACACTCAAAGCACTTCACAACATATGCCAAGTTCACACACACACACACACACACACACTCTTGAGCAAGCAAGGAGCAATTCAGGCTTCAGTATCTTGCCCAAGGACACTTTGACATGCATCGCGCCACCAACCCTCCGATCATTGGATGACCTGCTCTACCTCCTGAACCACAGCCAGTAAAATAGTCCCTGTAATTCCTGGGCCAATGTACAGTAAGTCTTTCTGGTGAGACTACTGTTTTGTTGACACTATCTGACATAAGTTGCCAAGAGGTATAAATATACACATCTGGATGCAAGACTGAATAAGAAATATTCAAAGCATGTGGCTCCTCCAAGTACATTTTTAACATTAGAGCAACTGAAACCTGCTGACTGTAGAGTGTGTGTGTGTGTGTGTGTGTGTGTGTGTGTGTGTGTGCTGTTGCCACCTTATACATATCCATCCAGAACATTAAAACACATGAAAAAGCCAGCAGCTATCCTTTTCCAGTTAATAACAGAATCTCATTACAAAAATGGTCCTCTCATACAAAACAAACATAAAATAATTAGCCATTGGTTGTTTATACAGAATGAGTCTAATCTAATCTACTGATCTTATCCACACTTTTGCCAAGTAGTTAAAAACCTTGGTTAGACTGCAGACTTCGTCAGATGGCTGACTTTCTGTCTTGCAGTAGTCGTGGTTTGCGCACTACGTGAGTGATCAGTGACGAGGTTGCAGGCATTGACCATCAATGTCACCTTGCTGACGGGGGCACCTTTTTTAAATGAATCGTTAATTTTAAGAATAAAATACTGATTCATACATTTGAAGACGGTTTTAAACGATTTAGATTTGAACTCAACATTGATGGATAGTCTGATATGATGAATTGTGGAAGTGAATCATTTCAGGCGTGAACTTCTCTTTGAGTTCTGCTTTAGTGTTCTGGATTAAGGTACAGAAAATAAAACCCCAGGAAATGAGCAACAGTTAAGTGAGCTGGAATAAAATGGCAAATCTAAGTCACTAAAAACCTTCTTGGTCAGTGCTCTCACACACTGTACTGTGTGTAATCTCCTGAAGATGAGGTTGGCAGAAATTACTGGAGCATTACATAACAGTGCAGCACAAGAAGTGCCCAGTCTGGTTTTGCCCAATATTCCTTATTCCTAATCCAAGACCATCCATTTGCTCAGACTACACACAATAGAAGATGGTGTAAAACACTGGAGATTACCAACACAAACCAGTTCACACTTGATTTTGTTGTTTGTCTGCAATTATTATAAGCAACACTACATTGGTAAAAAATTAAGAGATTATGGTCATATTTTGGAAATATGGAAATGTTCCCACTTTAGAGATGATAACAGTTTCCTGTCTTGTTGCCACCCAAATGACAGGAAAGGATTATCAATATTTCAGCTGCAGAGGGCTCATCAGTAACAACAGGGCACCCCCACTGCTGTCAGTGAAACAATGAGGCTAATTGTAGACACAGCCAATTTAAAATGGAGCCAGACACTGCAGCAGAATGTACTATTCATAACATCTGAGGACAGGAAGAAGTGTGGAGGAGTATTCTATACCACTGATGACCTGTAAACACACGACCTAGGAGATTCTCTCAATTCATGTGCAGGTTAATTAAGTGTCATACTTTTCTTAGGCGATCGCCATTTTCAGAACACCTTCAAATTTTTTATTACATTTTTTTGGCTCCATTTTTGATTGCCGACTGTTCGCACAGTCACACATTAAACACACAATAATTCATTTCTGCCACAAAAGGCCTCTAAATCAAAACATTAAGACATAGTAATGTTGGGTCATTGGAGTCTTCATTGTTGAACAACCAACATTGCAACTGACAATCTATGTGACTATTCATGTCACCAGTGTAGACGAAATTAATAAATAAACTCACATACTGTCCTGTGTTGTTGCCAGAGCTGTAGCACTAAAACACCAAGTGGGTAAACTATAAGTGGCCGCTTGCTATACAGTCTAATGTTAGGGAACGGTTTGGTCGTGAAAAGGTCAAAAATAGGGTTTTTATATAATATATTCTTCTTATATAAAGTTGGGTAAACTGAGTTTTTGTGTGTTGAACCCCCACTCAAGCCATGGTTATTTGTAGTTACTACTCTCTTTAAATTCCCTCCTTAATTATTGTTTTGATTCTGTTTGATTCCATGAAGGGTCAAAATTCCCACTTAAAATGATTCATTTTTTTTTAATAATTAAATGAAAAATGTTGAGCATTGCATGTCTGAAATGCCTCCGATACTGCCTAAAATGCAGGAATCGATATGCCGAGCAGACAAGTCTATTCACCGGTCCGATACCACATCATTTATTTATCAGACAAGGGACCCTGCTACTACACAGCAGTGTCCTGTACACCTGCATGTGTAGAACATTTGTACACCTGCATGTGTAGAACCTCAAGCACATCCATGACAGAACATCCACACAAGGTTAGTAACTAATACATAGCTATTTAAAAAAATGAAAATAAGAATAAGAATAATAATACGATTTTTACATTTGTTAATGCTCTGGTATCCAATCTTTACTTCGCAGCAACCGACTATTTAGAGCTCAGGTTTCAGATTTGGTATCTCGAAGAAAATAATGTTGTCTGTAACTCTCTGCAATTATTCGTTTCAAAGGACAAATTCACCCAAAAATATTAATAGTCAGTTGTTATCTACTCCCCTCCATGCCAGTGGAAAGTTGAGGGATTTTTTTAAATCCAAAAACATTTCTGGAGCTTCACAGCAAAACAGGGTGGCAGTATTCTCCTAAACGAGGGAAGTAGCTGGGGACTTTTAAAAAACAAACGTGCAGCTCGTCCGGCGTAATCCAAGTCTCCAGGAGCGCCAAAATCCCAAATTGATTTTGTAAAGATGTTATTCACACCCTCAACACCCGGTCGAGCTCGCGCACCCGCTTCAGATAATGCGTCTGCTAATGCTTTTAGCTTTGTGGCTACAGTGAAGATATACGGTATAAATAACATCTTTTATAATCCATTTGGGCTCTCTGGGTTTCTGGAGACTTGGATTATGATAGGTGGGCTGTATGGAACCATTTTTGGAACCGTTTTTCTAATGTTTTAAAACTTCTCCAGCTACTTCCAGTTTTTTAGGAGAATGCTGCAACGCTGTTTTGGCGTGAAGCGCCAGAAATGTTTTGTCGACTACGAAACTTCACCTGACTTTCCATCACCATGGGGGGAATGTTAGTGAAACATTGTTTTACAAATATTAAAAGGGCCACTGTGTAGTTTTCGATTAAGAAATTTTAACTCTGAATTTTAATATTTACAGTATTGGTGAGGTAATAAAACAAACTCTCAAAGATGTATTTTTCCACAAGTGAATAAACAAGCTGTTCTCTGAGGAAAATAAGGTCCCAGGACACTGTTTGAAGCTAGAAAGGTGGCAGGGTCCGCCACATATAAACAAAGTAAAGCAGTATACAATGTGTTGTCCTTTAAGGTCAGTTTGTTTATTCACTCATGGAAACAGAGACAGTTTTCCTATTTAGTTTGTTTAGGCAGTCAATAAAGACCCTTCTCTGCCCCAAAACTACAGAGTGCTCCTTTAATCTAGAAAAATAAACAGCAGGATCGTCAATGATGGAAAGAATTATTAGTTGCAGCCTTGATAATTACAAAGCCTCAGTATAAATATGTGCTGAGATAGACAGTTTTACAGGTTTACCATCGAAACCGAACATTTGCACCTGAAATATGACAGGAGGAGAGAAGCCGGGGACACGTGCCGATGGTTCAGCAGCCCGGAGCTGTGTTAGGAGATCACTGAGAGCATGTAGAACCCTGACCTCTGATCTGGATTCATCTGATGTTCACCTGTTTCATCTGCAGCCCACATTAATGACACGGTTAAACTTTTTCGCAGGAGACAGTAGAAATCAGACGCAGGCTCCGCGGCCGTGGTCGCACAGGCGAACAGGAGACAACAATCAGTCGCGCGCTCGCGGCGCACGAGCGACACAGACGCCAGATGGAGAGGTCCGTCCTGTGCTGCGGGTCACTCACCAAAATAAAAGCAGAAAACACGCACGCACGCTTTAACCAGGTTGTTTCGAACTACGTGCTGATACAGAATCTGCTCCACTGAACATCCACGAGGAATAAATACATTCGGACACAAAGCCCCTCCATCGTCACCGAGCTGTGGTCAAAACACAGTGAAACGCAGCGCCGCGTTAGCTGCCTCAGTGCTGCGCGCCAACTGCAGCCGACTTTAATGAAACACTACTGTTTCCCCCTCACACGGAAACCTTTACATCCTCCTGTTCTCCTACAAAACACAGGCAGCACGCACCACTCCAGCACCACGAAACCACAACACAACACTCAACACTTCACAAAAGTAGGCGAGCGGCAGCGTCGAACAGTGTTCCCGACCACACACACACACACACACACACCTCCACCCAACACCTCCCGTTACTATCTGTATTTACCTGCTAATGATGACAGCTCCTTTATACATGACTGAGAAGGTTGGCATGTTGACATTCTCTGGTACGTCGGTCGGTCCGTCGGAGCTTGCCCAGCTTTCAGCCTTCAGCCAGCAGCCACATGCTGGAGTGTCTGCACAGACAGGCAGCCTCTAATTCCAGCTAACCAGACCGTCCGCTCCAACATCCCCACCTTCACCCTCAGATTTAATCTCTTACATAACTGAAGTCTCCAAAAATGTAAAAAAACCGGAAAACAAAACAACAATAACAAAAAGGTCACATGAAGCACCGTAAATTGGAAATTTTCTTGGCAAGGTTTATCAAACATTTTCAGAGAGAAGCTGTCATCTTCCTGTCTGTTCCACTACAGACAGTTTACGTGGTGCTTCAAACCAGAGCTCAGGTTGGATGAGAGGGGAACGGATATCATTTTATTAACAATTAAAGAGTTATTGTCACTGATAGCTGGAATATTTCCTCAGTTACAGTAAGTAGGCTATGGGATGTATTTCACCAGCTTGTAATAAATACATGAGTTGGGGTCACATTGAATTTAGTGTAAATTGGAGTTTATCTAACACACAATCATTAGGATAAATTACAATCTAGATTAATGCTGTCCCGCAGCACTGACAACTATACAGCCAAAGTCATTTCAAACAGCGGGAGGGCTTGGATGCCTAAACACATTAATGCATAAGTGCCCCGCTCTCCATTTAGAAACAGCATTTTAATCCTCAGTTGACATCCATTACTTAGTGTTGTCATTTGTTGTTCAAACCTCTGAGCATCTGTGGTGCATTGCTTACTGCTCAGGCTGCAGCTAATAGTTATCTTTCATTGTCAGTCAAAGTCTTTTATAAAATAAAATATAAAAAATTGCTGAAGTTACCGTAGCAGTGTGTGATGATGATTATGTTATTACGCTGAATTAGGCTCAGCTTTGTAATATGTTGCTTCTCTCTTGATTTATAGTGCCTCCTTAAAGCTACTGGATTTATCTCATAAAATTATTCTACGAAAGAACTTAGGTTTCAAACCTTGGGATCCTCAGTGGAGCACAAGACAGATCTGAGAGCAGATCACAAGACAGGAAAGAAGAAGGAAAACTAGGATGGCACAGTACAGTGCAATCCTACACCAAGTCCCAACAGTCCTAGTCCAATGTCAAACTCGACAACCCTGTATCACTCTAAATTTTACCCACGCAACTGTCAAACTGTAGTTGAAGATCAACAGATCCAGGATCTGTTTTGAACTGTACGTACTCATAGATACCAGCCACCTAAATACACCTGATTTTCAAGGGTGTGAGAAAAAAAATCCTGGATCAGTATTTTTATCTGGATCAAAATCAAAAGTTAATGGGGTCAATTCTGGGTCAAACCCCATCCTACATCCAAGTTTTGTGGGAATCTGTTCAGTAGTTCTTATGTAATCCTGTGGACAAACCAACCAGCAAACAGACACGGGTGAAAACACAACCTCCATGGTGGCGGTGAATAAAGTCTCACATTGAGTCAGACACTGGACGCCAAGTTGTTCCCAATAGGCAGGCTAGCATCTTTTGAATGGGTGAATGAGAGGCAACATGTAAAGTGCTTTGTCTGTGTGACTAAAGTGTTAAGAAATTCATCAACCTGGGTTTTAGAGGAGTGGTGTTATATTGTCAAAACGTTCTTCTAAGAATGTACACACCGTAAAAGTGGGAATTTCAAAGTTTCAGAATATACACATTAAATATGAGCCACTGGCAACTTTACGAGACAAACAATCTTAACATCAGCCTGAGCCTACGTACACCTCTCCATGTATATGTAGGTCCATGTACAATACATAAATAATACAAACATGAGTAACCAACCAACAACGAAGATAAATTAATGTGAACATTTCCGAGAATACCACAAGCTCAGCGTACCCTCATAATCCCTGGCATACGGGCAAAACAAATGATTGCCAGTAAATTAAGTTTAACTGACTGTGAAACAGTTGAAGACGTACCTGGCAAACCCCAGAGGCACTTTCAACCTCTGGAACATGTCTGCTTCTGTGGAATACCCTGAAGGTCTGATTCTTTTTTTTAACATTGGTTCTGCATATTCCCCCGTAGTGATGCACTGCGTCTGCCAAGCACATACTGTATGAAGAGTGCCAATTGATGAAGAGATGATAAGCTTATGGCAAAAGGATAATACACACAAATCCGTATGGCACAACAATGTGCTAAATATAGGCCTTTAAGAGGGCTACTCAAGAGTCAGTGCATAGTATACTGCATTTTTCCTACTATTTTATTTTTTTTACCTATATTTTTACATGGTCAGAAAACAGTTCATTTTGCTTTGGCTACAGGAGCTAACAGCTATTAAAACAACCCCTGTGTGCACAATTCTAAATTCATGCCTTTAAAATTTTACTTGAATATTACTCCTTTCACACTGGACAACAAACCCACTTTCACCTGCCATCAATGGCTTTTGTGTGGGATTTACTCCCAAATCACTTAACCCTGCAGAAGTCCTGGGTATTTATCGCCTCTGGTTTGACTGTAATGTCAACACACCACCTGGGTGAACACTCTAGTTTACTCCCCTTTTCAGACGCAATGTTATGATGTGTGTTGAAGTTAAGGCCATTGACTTGTTAATATCTTTCTATGTGTCTCTGTCAAGCAGCTTGAACATCGTTGGGTAGTCGCTGAGTTTGAAAAAGAGACTGGTGTTAAAGATATTTAAAAAGCAAATGTTGTTTGTGTCTGAGCCTGTCAGCTGTATGAAAGGTACTGCACATGTGGAACTCTTAACGAAGATCAGAAAGATGTGCGATGTCTCACACCTTTGCAACTTCTGTTGTTTCTCATTCAGAATATAACTGATTAAGACATTTTAAAACAATTTTAATGTCTACTGGATGTGACCAATGAGGTATATGATCTGCTGCTCTCTGCTGTTCCCTGTTTTTTCAGCATGTTCATGATGACGAACAGGAAAAAAAATAGAAAGGCAAACTCGTCCACTGGCAATGTGAAAGGAGTTTATTGCTGATTGCTGTTCATTAGCAGGTTTACTCCTGTTTATACTTGCTAGTTTCGGTGTAAAAGTGGTGTTATTGTTTTGTTTTTTTTGCCATTTGGGGTTATCAGAACAACCCTCAAACTCTACATTGACATCATGTTATAAAACTGTTATGGTAACACTTGCTTATTTAATTATCCTATTATAGAATATTGTAATTTGGGGAAATACAAGTAAAGATTCATTGATTGATTCTGTAGACATGGCGCACATTAGTTTGCATATTATTCATCGTGTTTCTGACCACGATGAAGTATATAATGCTTCGGTATACGTGTTTCAGCAAAAAGTAGAAATACATGTACCATTAGCATTACACACAGTCATCCAATATTCATATTATACTGTTTTTCATCAATTTCACACAGCTGTCAAAGGTCCAACAACACTGTATTCGATATGCATTGCCCAAAACCCATCTGTGGTCCTGAATTTCAGCTGTCTAAAAGTGGCTCAAATGAGCTCTGCTGAGCTCTCCTGAGAGCAGCTGTTTCTGTGCCTGCACCTTTAAATGCTAATGAGCTCTGTCTGTCAACACCTACTTGGAGAGGCTTGCCCAATGGCCTTGCATGCTACACGTCCCTCTCAGGAAGACAATGCCTCTTATGCTAGCCGGTAGCTTGCGCTAATGTTTACGGTGGATGTATCACTATGGCTCGCAGAGATGCTTTCGTTCAACCGTACAAGTTTGACCCAGGATCGGACCCAGAAGGAGAGGCTCCCGAAGAAACACAGACTCTGCGGCTGCAGCAGGATGTTTCAGAATGGTTAGTGTGTCTGAATAATGTTAGTTTGTTCATCTGTGTTGTTACAGTTACTACCATGTAGCTAATGGCTAACAGCTAGTGAAAGCTGTGTTCATCTGCAACACAGTCTCCAAACTCTTGGACACTGTTCTCATCGTCTCTGTCTCCAGTCTGCACGTTTCCAGACTTTTTACTGTGACAACCAAGCTCCATCGTAATATTTTTAACATTAAACTCACTTCAAACGCCATTGCATAGCGGACCGAAGCGGAGCTAACTAGTTAGCCAGTTTCCAGCTGACTTCACCATACTATAGGCAACTGTAAATACTATCAAACCGCAGCAACACTTACTTGTGGCTTGGGTGCAGTTGCTGGGTCCAGTATAGTTGGTACTGATCCTTTTACGAGGGTCAGTGTCGAGGCAAAGCCAGCTTTGTACTGACCCTCGTTAC